>BHEV01016268.1:0-16200 GCA_004319985.1 Emydocephalus ijimae | reverse complement strand
GGCCCAAGATCCTACCTTGTACAGTGCCCTGACGATAGACTATGGAAGCGCCATATCGATCAATTACGATCACGGTTCCGGTCAGGCACTTCTGAACTCCCTTATGACCAAACTGAGGGGGGGGAGATACAGAAGAAGACGAATTTCAACGAGAGGAAAACCCTTTCGAAGGGAACGATAGCGGAAAAGAGACACGGGAACTGGAACCAGGGATGGGAGTAAGTCCACCTCAGGGAGTTGCCAAAGATATTGGTGACAATGGAAACACGAACTCTGAACCAGAGGCAACCTCTTACCAAACAACGATCTACCTCAGCGAGATTGCAGCCAAATGCAAAACGTGCAGTGAAAATCAAACAGACCAATAAAGCAACTGTCCTACCTTAAGGACTATGTGACCGCGCCCTGTAAACAGAAGCCAGGGGGAAGGGGTGTTGGGAATGCATAAAGGTTAGATAAAGTTATCTTGAGCTTGGAGTTAAGTGCAGGGTTCTGGCCCTGCACTTCTGATTGGCTGTTAATGGCAGGATCGGATTGGCCCATTCAGGGGAATCTGATTGGCCATTAACGGAGCATTCGTATTGGTTAATGGAGCTAGCTCTCCTGGGTTGTTATTGGTTAAAATAGTTATTGGGTTGCCAATATAAGGAAGGTTATCGCAGACGTCCATTTGAGCTGTCACACCATGTAAATAAAGAGTTGAAGTTCACCGTTTCATCGTCTCGTCTCCATTCTTTCTCGCCCATGCTTCAAACTTAACAGGTTGGAGGTCAATTAGACAGCAACACATAAGTATGTCCACAATGGAAGCAGAATTTTCATGTCTATCTTTATTATGTACTGATTTAATTCTGTATAAACAGTTGTTATTGGATATGGGAATAACTGTTGATGATTCCATTGTAGTATATGAGGACAATCAAGCAGCCATGTGGTTGGCTTCAAATATCGTTGTGAAAATGAGATCTAAGCATACAGATCTTAGATATCTGAATGTAAGGCAATCTGTAAAAAATGGTTTGATAAGACTGGAATATTGTATGACTGAAGAAAATATTGCTGATCAATTTACGAAAGCCCAAGGTTCAGTCAAACACAAAGAAAGTTGTGATGACTATGGGTTAAGGTTGTAAATAGATATATATGTTATTATATTACCCAAAAGGGGAGTATGTTAGGAATAACAAGGTTACCTAACGTAGTTTGGGTAAAATAATATATATAAACTATGATAGTAAGTTTAAGTGTGTGTCACTTTAAACTTCAAAGCATGTAATTTTGGGTGCGGTTGTGAAACTGCCATAAGAGGGAGCAAGAGAACTTGCTTGATTGCTGGATTGCTGGATTGATTGCTTGCTAGCTGCATGTTCCCTGCTGCTGAGTTTTTTGAACTTCAAAGGAAGAAAGGAGGTTTGACTTCTTCATATCTCTACTGTGAGGAGATATATTACTGGACTGATATTTGTAAGTTTACTGACCTCTTTTTCGACACTGGACTTTGCAACTGAATAATCCCCAAAAGGACTGAACTAGTGAATGATATATGGACTGTTTTGAATATGCTAAAACTCTTACTGGAATAAACTATTTAACTAGCACAGTGTATCTATTTTACTGAGTGTAAGCTACAAAAACGTTTATCTCACATATTTGCCTGACTGCCTGACTGCCGTGCACATTCTGCTAGGGTGTACACCTAACACTCATTATGCTTGGAAGGTGAGAAGGGAATCATAGGGCTTCTTTGGTTGGGTAGAGTGTCATTTCCAGAAAGAGTTCTGTGGTCTTTGGCTCTAAATGATACTTGCTGCCAAAGATCAGAGGACTCCCTCGGTTACATCACAGGCCCTTAATAAACTTTCCTTTGTCATTTGCAGCTCAAGGTTTGAGCACTTGAAGTTCTATCCTGAACAATTGCAAGTGATCCAAACCTTCTGCAAACAAATTTTTTGGTGGGAAAGGTATGGATGGAGGGCAGAGGAAAAAGAACCAGAAAAGGAAACTTGGATCTAAATCAGTATAGCGTGTATTCTATTAAAGGGAGTTTTAAGAATTGAGCTGAAAAAATCCAATTTATTCTAAAGGGAAGCAAATGTGAGGATTTCTTTTCTTCTTTTTCTTCTCTTCCTTTTCTGAAGCAGCATTTCCCCACCCCACCTCCATTCCTTTCTTCTTCTTTTGTCAGCTATAGGGAACATCCTTTTAATCATAAGCTGAAACTTTCATCAGCTTGGTTCACAAGCAGCTTTTATGTTTTCTGATTTACATAGCTATGCATGTCCCTCGGTTGATTTCTCTTTTCTGGTGTTCCAGCAGGGATGGTTAGAATACCACTGTAATAGAGGTCTGTCCATGTTTCCACTCATTTAGGACACAGATTCTAGTTGAATAGTTCTTAAGCATCAAAAATTTGGGACCCGGGTGGATTCTGCACAGCTTGGCTTCAGCTGTTCGAGATGATGTAGACGAAGCAAGGCGGAGGGCGGGGGAATCTGAAAAGTCCCTGACTATAGAGGAATCTCAGGAAGCAATGTCCAGCTCATAATGGTACTCTGGAAATGGAGCTCAGCATATAGATTGATGGATGAATTCTATTTTTAATCCATTCCCTCCTACCAATGCTCTTTTTGAGCTGCACCAATTTGCATTTTAAAATGGATAATATGACCTTGAGCAATAGTCCTGATTTTTGAAACTGATCT
Source organism: Emydocephalus ijimae (assembly GCA_004319985.1). Lineage (NCBI taxonomy): Eukaryota > Metazoa > Chordata > Lepidosauria > Squamata > Elapidae > Emydocephalus > Emydocephalus ijimae. The sequence goes on along the minus strand of BHEV01016268.1, from coordinate 13,498 downwards.
GCATTTTGTTCCCAGACTGACAAAAAGCAGTATTTCACTCAGGATTCTCATTCAAGCAAAGGGCCAGCAACTGAATTGCTGGAGAACTGTATGGACACAAAGAAGCATATCTTTGTGATTTATTTCTCAAGTGAGTTTACAATATAAAGAGGCAGGATTTTGTTAGTACTTCCTAATGGTATCAGTAGGTAATTTTAATGACTTTGAATGTCAGAGTCCTCTAGAGGTCTCTTTCAGATAAATATGAATGAATAGGTGGATAAAAATGCCAAAGCCATTCTAAACATCTGGCTGACTGTGTGACAAATCATCATAATAATTTAATTCTGTTCTACATAGCTAGATTTTAAAAAGGCTCATTTTGGGGGGAACCATCAAAAACATTTGGCAATTTATGAATACTTCAACAAAGGGTTGGCAAACAAAGCCAATGGCTATTGGAGAAGGAGTTAGGGGAAGTTGAAATTAAATGTGGTATTTTTTTTCCAAGGTGACTCATTATAACCTTTACTCTTTATACTATCAATGGTTCCACTGATAGCTGCTTTGAACAAGACAAACTATGGTTTGATGAATTGGCAAAAAAAGAGTAAAAAAAATTCACATTTACTTTACATAGATAACTTACAACCTTTTGGCGGAATTGGATTCCTTGCTAAAAAGCACAAAAGAATTCAGCAAATATTGGAATGCAATTTGGCATTGACATAATCAAAAAGGCAGGCAAAATCGATGAAGGTGATGGATCATAACTTGATAATAAAGATATGATAAAGGCAGTAGGACCAAAAGAAGGCTACAAATGTTTGGGAGTTTTATAAACTTTTGACTTATTACTGAGCTAAGTCAAAGAAAGTACTTCTGCCTGATATATTAAACAACTCTGAAAATTTTTGAAATAAACCTAAATTCTGGAAACATCAATAAAGCTACCTGGGTAGTCCCATTATATGATATACAGCAGGAACAGTTGATTGAATCCAGATGGAAGTTAACAACTTGGAGCAGAAAATAAGAAAACTAATATAAAATGGTCTTCATCCCCAAAGCAACATAGATTGGCTATATTTGCCAAGAGCCAAGGGACCGATGATTCCTATAGATGCAACAAACTGTGGAGAAAGAAAAAACATGACTAGAATGGCTATATAAAGAAAAGCAAAGAAACATTATTGAAGGAAGTCAATCAAGGAAGAGTTTTAAAAACAACAAAGGTGAAGGGCAAATATAGAAAAGAAGCAATAGAAAACCAATTCGTTAATTGGAAGAACAAGCCATTGCATGGTCAATACTTGAAGATATAGAAGGAAATGCTGATAAAAATCCCACATGGATCTGATTCAGATCAGGCCTGTTAAAGAAAGAAACTGAAGGCATTACTTTAGCAGCTCAAGAACAAACTCTGCCGACTAATTCCATGAAGGCAAGAATTCATAATGTAACAAACAATTTCTTATCTTTGTGGTGAAACTGATGAAACAAATGGCCATTTGATCAGTGGCTGCAGCAAAATTTCACAAATTGATAAAAAGCAGTGTGATGACCAAGTTACTGATATTATTCATTGGAAAGTTTGCCAGAGATTTGGATTTGAATGTAGCAAGAACTAATGGGACCATAAAGTTTAGAAAGTTTTGGAAAATGAGTGGCTTAAGTCCTTACGGGATTTTGAAATACAAATGGAAAGGCACTTTGCTCATAACCTGCCTGATAATGACAGTCACTGAAAAGAAGAAAATCTGATTCATAACTGTATCAGGTAATGTCAGAGTTGAGAAAAAGCAAACCCAAAGAATTATGAAATACTGGGACTTGCAAATTGAAATTGAATGCTTATGGAAAAAGAAATCAGTTGTTATACCAAACATGATTGGTGCCCTTGGAGCTATAACTATAAGGCTCCCTCAATATTTGCAAATTCTGATTTTGTCAGACCTGAACACCCTAATATTACAAAGAAATGCCCAACTTTGAATTAGCTGTGTCCTCAGATGGTACTTAATAATTGTTAGGACCTTGATAGGCCTTGCATTATTACATTTCCACCTGTCCTTGACTGTGAATCTAATAGCTTACCCCAACAACAATAACAACAACAATAATAATATTAATAAGGTGAATAAAAATGCCAAATGCAGTCTCAACGTCTGGCTGTCTGGGCAACCAACCATAATGTATACTGGCAGTCCTTAATTTATCATCAGTCAGTAAATTACCTCAGAAAGGGTGTTTTATAGATTGTATACAGTATGTCTGTAGAGATTCTCAGTTAGTATTCCAAAGATACTTTTTTTACTGGATTAATGAGAAGGTAAAGATCTTGTGGGATTTTTGAATACAGACAGATCATCATTTGGGACACAACAAGCCAGATTGTCAAAAACTGAAGTGTACAATTTATTGATATTGCTGTGGCAGGAGATGCCAGAGTCGAAGAAAAAGAACTTGAAAAAAAAATCACAAAATATCGCGATTTGGCCATCGAAACTATGCAGTTATAGATGAAACATGTAACAGTGATATCCATCGTCAGTGGGGCACTTGGTACCATGTCCAAGAATTTTACAAAATACATCAAGAAATTGCAGCTTCCTGCAATAACACCAGAGGAACTGCAAAAAACGGTGCTACTCGGAACATTGTACATTTTAAGAAGAAACCCGTATCAACCATTAGCGCCACTCAATTATATGACACATGAGTTTCAAGTTTAATGAATAAAAGAGATAATAATAACAACAACAATAACAATAATAGCAGTAACAGCATCTGCTGTATATGTGTGTCTGATTAACATTCTCTCACAGAGGGAAAGAAAAAATGATGAGAGAGAAAAATGATGTTAAAAAGTAAGAGAAAAAAAGAATGTTAAAGATGCTGCAATTACTGGAGATATTCCCAGTGGATATTTCCAAGTCAGTCCAGGCAGTGACAGTGAGACTGTCTGCCGCTCCTATCATTATCTGCCTTATTTTGAATGAGTGTTTTGCTCCAACTTTCTGAACTCTGACACAGAAATGTTACTTAGATGGATTACTTATCACTCCTGTTTTGGAAGATCCAGTTTTGGTAGGTGAACCTTGGTCAAGGCCTGATAGTGCTTAACTGCAAGAGTGTAAGGAGAAGCTCATTTAGACTGCATTTAGTGTACATTTACTCAGTTGGTATGTCTCAGATCTATATACACATATGGCCTTAAGTTTACACCTTTCTGAAAGTGGCAATACTTTGCAACTCAGATAATGCATTGAAATATATTCCTATTAGGGAATGGGTGAACAAAAATGCTTTACATTTTGGGAAATTGTTTTCAAAAAGGCATAGACAATGAAAAATGTCTGCAAAAATGCACATATTTATGGGGGTGGAGAGATCAAACTGCATACAGAAGTTCTGTGGTTTTTTTTCTTTTTCTTTTTGTTTTTTTAACAAAAACCTAATGTGGAAATAGACTGGAAAAATGAAAGAAACAAAAATACCTAACAACAACCCTGAATGAAATCAAATTTGATAGATTTGCCCAAGACAATTTTGACAGTACATTTCATCGGATAAGCACAAATGTCAACAAATTCACAGTTCCCTAGACCTAACAGATCCTGATAAAATCCCAATTTCAATGTGTCAGTGCTTATCTTTAAAATCCATCATGGGCCCCAACAACTTTGTCTGGTACAGAGACCTTCATAAAAGACCTATCTTTATATGTCGTCGGAGAACAGAGCTGCATTGATTGAAGTTTTCTGTATTTTGGAATTCTTCATGGAAAAAGATTATGTAAATAGAAACACTTTGAATTTATTGAGGTTTTGTTGTTGCTGTGAATGTACATTTTTGGTTGAGCAACATTAACAATATATTTTATTGTATTTATTACAATGTGTCACTTGCATACAGTTGCGGCATCTAGTGCAACTTTACAGATTTCATACGAACCACTTGCGCATAAAATATGAAATTGGCTTTTCATTGAGAAACATGGTGAAACTATGATTACTGGTAATGTTTCGACCCTCTTTATGGAACAGCTGTCACCTATTCTTACCTGAAATGATGAATTTGGATGTATATTTACACGGGCTTGAAACCAATGTTGTCCTTTATTCCCAGTTGTAGACCAGAATGGACTTTCTGATGACGTCTGACTTTTTAACCGCAAATAAACATTTAATGTGCCTTTAAAAAGAAAGAGCATACACACACACATATACAATTAAAGAAAAACAAAGAAAACAGAAAGAATATCAGGATGTTGAGACACACCGGCAGATGTGGAACAACAATAACAAAAAAGAAATGCAAAATGCAAAAGCCAAAAGAGGTCAGTTTAATGAAGCACTGGAGTATGGATTTCAGCATAATGGAAGTCTCTGGAATGTTCTGGCTTTTTGTACCTTTCTTTACTGACTGTCTCTCTGTGGCAAGCTCTGAGTTTGCATGCCTCATTTTAATGACCTCCTATGTTTGGCTTTTCTTTCCACTGAAGGAAGTCACTGTAATATGACCTGTAAGATGCTCCATTTCAGTGAGTGTTCTCTGCCTCACCTCCAGTCCTATGCTTTACCACAGACAATTCTGATGTTAAATTTAACAACTGTAATAAATTTAGTTTGGTGTAACCTTGCATGAATCACCCTCTACTAGGTTACATGCATAGAATATGATCCTGACAAAGGAGGATTGCATATTCTAAGAAGGAGTAGAGTGGTGGCTACTACAAATAGCTTTTCAGAGTAGACGTGATGATTCAAAATGGGCCAGATATGAGTTCTTTGCAGTTTCCTGCATTTCAGTTGTGACATTTGGATAATTTTCTTTGGGAAAAAAAGTTCTTTCTCTCTTTTAGAGCAAATATCCTGAGCAGCACTGAATTCTGCATGGCATATGGAGGGACACAGTCCAACATGAGCCAAGTTCGGATATATTTGGGGTGGGTGGGTAGGTGTCAGGAGTGTTCAGAGGAGAAACATTTGAAATAAAGACTGTAAAAACAATATTGAAGTTCTCTGCCCAGCATTAATTGCAAATATAGGCAGTCCTCACATTAGGATTGTCATTTAGCCCAGAATTATGGTCATAAATTGTTGTAGGTTATACGTGACCAGACCCAATTTTATGATAATTTTTGCAGCATTTTTTTAAGTGAATAGCATGGTTATTAAGTAAACAGCACCTTTAAGTGAATAGTGCAGTTGTTAAGTGATTCTATGATACCCCAATAGGTGGAAACCAGAAGTAAATGGTGGATACTGGCAAAAAGTACCAAAAATCATGATCATGTGACCACAGGATACTATAAATAGCTGCAAAGACAAGCCAGTTGCCATGAGACCAAAGTGTGATCAGATGATGATGATGAGTGTTTGTGGATGCACGTGTGAACATTGTAAGTTCAAAATTGCTTCATAAGAAATTTCATGGGCATTCCACTAAGTGGCTGGTTAGAAGCTGAGAACTACTGTACCATGCAACTATAAGTGTATGAATTGTATGTGACTAACAGAGGAAAAAAGCATTACTTCTATTACCCATGATGTAAGTAGCAAAAAGTCTTTAAACATATATTAAATAATAATTCGTTGATTATGTCTATGGGGACATAGTAATAATTAGTTTTATGGGGAAACATTTAGTTTGCCAGGATTGTATTCAGTTTTCTTCAATCTATATTAGAGAAAAAGGCAAAACAATCAGTTGGTAAACCCGAAGAGACTTCACAGTGGCTAGATACATACAAGATTTAGCCCGATTGCTAAATTAATCCACTGCCTGGGTTTAGGCAATATTTTCAACTATAGTCAACTGCCTCCTATACTTATTTTGGGGAGTATGACGTGAGAGATACCTTCCAACTTATTAATGATAAGAAATGCAACCAAGGCATTGGGAAAAAAAACCATGTGGGTGGAAAGCCTTAGTTACAAATGTATTTATGACATGAAAGTTCTCAATGACATGGATATATTGGCAGGAAGAATCCAACTCTTTGGTCCTGAACATTACAGGATCTCCAAAGGCTACACTTCAATGGCTTTCTGCCCACTGAATTATTTTCAAGACAATTCTCTTGACCATTTATGTTCCCTCCTTCAGATTGGTAAAGAAAGGCATTCTCCAACAGAACCTCTCAATTATTGAATTGCTTCCCTCCCACATTTAAGATGGCTTGCCGACATTTCCAGAATGCACCATAAAATGTCTTTAGGTGAAATCCATTTTCATATCTGAGATTAAAAAGAGATGGACTTATTTTTAAAGCAATGTACTTTCTAATACAGCAGGAGGCAAGTGTGAGATAGCAAAAGTCTATTTCCCACCTCTTTTCATGTTGTGCTTTTGGTCGTTTATAATCATCATTTAGTTTCCTAGAGTGATCATGATGTATGGAGAAAAACTGTTGTGTTGTGGCTTCATGCAGCAACTAGTTTCTGTTATGGTTTTTATTTCTGTTTGGTTTATTTTTAATTGACCTTCATTCCCTCCAATTGCTTTTACCAGCAATGTGATACAATTAATGATATTAAATAACACACACACACACACACATCCTAAAATGAAACAGATTCATGTTGAGCAGTGGCCAGAATATGAAAAAATGCAGCCAGCTCAAGGGAAATAGATTTTCATATTTAATTATATAATTTTTTTAAAAAAATACAGAATAAACTGTACATTGACATTGCGTTATAATACCTGCTTCCCCAAATACCCTCCTGCACACTGGGGGATTTTTTTAGTTTGCCATGATCAGCTCTGTCCTGATTTCTTTGTATGGTATATATTTATTTATATGAAACATTTATATGACACCAACTCCCTTAATGGGTCTTGGCAGCTTACAAGGTTCAGTGAAAACCCCTATTAAAAACAACACTAAAATGTATGAGACATAAGCTTAAGAGATCCTAATAAAAGCCTAGGGAAAGAAAAGTTTCCAGTCTCTTCCTACATCGTGTTAAAGAGGAGACTTTGCTTCAACTCTAGTGTCAATTTATTCCATTTTTCTATTTTAGTGGAGTACTTCTGTTGCACTAATTTAGGGAACTCGTTTTTTTAAATAAAAGACATGAGTTTGGAAAATGTAATAACAACAGCAATAGCAGCATAACCAACAGTTGATTTTGTTTGTTTTGTTTTGAAACCAGAAAGAATTCCATCCAACAATTCCAAAGACCACAGAATATGCCCTTCAAACATCAAATGTCTATGGGGACATTTGAGGAAAGCTTAAAGACTCATCTTGACCATCTGTGCAATTTCAGGGTGAAATGTTCTATTCTCAAAAAAAAAAAAAAACCATTAAAAGGAACATGCCCATTTAGCAATGTTTTCAATTCCCCAACTGAATGTTTATTTCTATGCTGCTGTGATCCACCAGCCCCAATGATGCCAAGGTCTCAAAAGGGTCTTTGAACAAGCTTGAGTGAAGAAACACTGAGCTTATAGAAAATGAGAGAAGACCTCCAACCAAAGCTAAAATGAAACCTTTCTAATGGGATATAAATTGTTTTTGGTTAAAGTTCTTCCTAACCTAATGGTGACCCTGGTCTGATAGTACAGATTGTAATTAATTTGCAAAGAATGAAAAATATGCCAAACGTCTTGTGATATTATGATTGTTTGCTCCTGAGAGACACTTGTTTGAGAGTGATGGCCATATAAAATGAATGAATGAATGAACAAATGAATGATGCACTTGGTGGAAGATTTGCTTGATGGAATGATGTGACATCCTTCAGTTTAATATCATAAAATAAGGAATGTATAATTTCTTACAGCAGGGGGGAATGCACTTTAAAAATTCTGACATCCACTTAAACCTCTTTTTCCATTTCTGATGGTTGAAATTGGCATCTTAAACTTTGCAAAAGATTATGTTTTGTCATTCACTCTTTGGGAAAAACCAATTAACAGTAGGGAGGTTAAGTTTTCTAAGGTCTAAAAGTTCCATTAAGCTTCTCTAAGACTTATAGCCCTAATTTTCCTTTAAAACCCTCAAACCTTCTCCCAAATGAAGAAATTTGATTTCCCAATTTGGGAATGGTCTGGAGAAATTTGGAGTAATTGGGAGGATCATTAACTACGTATTGTGGGCTACAGTGATAATGCAGTACTTCCTAGGCCAGAACTGTTTGGACTTCAGATCACAGGAAAGCATCTTACGAGAAGATATATAGTATTGAATTCATATGTGTCTCACCTCTAGAATCAAAGGCCAATTCTGAAATGTTTAGTAGAGGCTTGAATTGAATCAGGCTCTGATGAAGCAGACCCAATAACAATCTGATTTTTTTCCCCTGAAGTTCATTAGCATTCAGGTGATTTGCTAGGACTCAGACATGCAGACGGTAGTCTGATTGCTATCTTAAGAAAATGAAGAAACTCTCTTAACTTTTTTTTTAATCTTGCAACAGTGATGAAAGATAATGATTACTCACCTATGTGTTGACCATACATGTTGTAATAAAAACTGAAGCAATATGCGGTATTGGTGGTTCCATATGGGTTTTTGGGAGGGATGCTAAAAACTGGACTAATGAGCCTTGCTCTATCACCTTCTTTTCTCGGACTGGATGCTTCAATGTACATGAAAAATCCTAGAAGGGAAAAAATAACATGAAACTGTGATATGCAACATTTAAGAAGGAGAAACATTTTCCTCTGGAGACTGGGGAACAGTGCCCAGACTTAAGCATACAAGCACATAAGTAAACTGAATACTAGTACAGCACTTTTCCAGATACCTATGGGAAACCCTCAAGCAGGGCCTGAGGATCACAATGCTATGTAGCTCAAGTTCCAAGTTCCCTGGAAATATTATGAATTGATGCTGCCTGTAGCAAGTTGCTGTAGCTGTTTCAAAGGTTGATCTGTCAAGGGCATATGTTTTTGTACTCCTACTATTTATATGACTAATATTTTAAATCAGTGTGGCTTCTATATAACAAAACTTATAAAATGTAGAAATAAATCAGGATGCTCAGACAGGTACAAATTAAACAGAAGGGATCTATCATTTTAAATATTTTTTCTTTAATGTTTTATTTATGTAGGAACTACTTATAGACCACCTTTTCATATCAGAATCAATCGATCAAACTCATACAATCCCTAGAAAAACTGACAATCATTCTTCCTTTTTGTGTGATCCTGTGTGTGTTGGTGAAGGACCACAGATACTATGTTCCTACTTTGTGCCTGCTTTGTGGAATAGTCTCCCTTCAGAAATTAGTTTAATAAAATCACTTTATCAATAAATGTTAAAAAGGTAAAGATTCACATTTTTTTCCTATATTTCGGTCACTATACAAAGAAAGACACTTTCTTTACTATTAACATGGAAGCATTTCACTATTGCCAATTTGCAATATTTTTTTAAACTATCCCATCCAAACATTAGCCATACCTGAACCTGCTTAGCTTTTTCGAGATCAGCCAAGATAGCTTTTGTTTGAAGTTTGTTGTTATTTTAGTAACTGTCCACATTCTGAAGCATGTAACCATAGCTTTTAAGTTTGAATAAAATGGAAAACTTAGGCTCATATTTACAGGCTTATCTGTAGCTTGTACTCAAAGAAGAGTTAAGAGACTGATATACAGGCAGAATCAGAAGCAGTTTATTGATTGTTGAAAGGCATATCTTATTTTTCATTGCAAAACTCAGCTAAGAGTTACACGCTACCTTCCTTGGAACCTGACCGGTCAGCATTAGGTCCAGTGTTTGGGGTGTATTTTGTGTCTCGAAGGACAATGTTTTGTCTTGTCCAATCAAAGTTGTCCTTTTCATCTTGGGTGAATAAACAAATGTTGCTATCTTCAAAGCCACAGTGGAATTCTCCTGTCAACAAACCAATCACATGATCATACAAATAATCATTTCAAGTTAACAATTTACAAAGGCTTTAAGCTTTCTTCTTCTTCTTCTTTTTCAGAAAACTATTTTGTAATCACAATGTTTCAGGTTAGATTTTCTAAATATATGGAATTATCTGATAAGTAGTCCCAGAGATAAAAAAACAGTGATCAAAATGGTAACAATATATAATAAATAAAACAATAAAAATCATAAAGCTTCATAACTACTTGTGATGGAAACCCGTTAATTCTCTTAAACTGAGCTGAGGCCCCTATGAAAATGTAGCTATCACTGAAGTGCTAGAATTGGATTAGAAACATGTTGGATCAGTATCATCAGTATCATCAAGCATTTTAATACAACTAACATGAAAATGTTTGCTATGAGTCTCTTCATAAATATTGTCAAATTCAGTTTTTGGATGTGGGCCTAAAACTGGATTAGAATGAGAAAATTATTAGACAGCTAATAGCTAGTAGCTTTTCTGAGAAGAACTGTATTAAATTATCTTTCAATTGAAACACTAGGAATGACATAATTGGGGATATATAAAAACAGTTGTGAGCTTGCCAGATATTTTGCCTGAATTAAGGAATATTTGCCGAACTTAGTCTTAACCTCAAATTGACCTCTGTGTGATTTCAAATGCGTTAATAATAACTTCAAAGAGAGATGGACAACCTGGTATTCTGGAAGTTGTCGTAAAAATTCCACCATTTCTTATTCCTTGCCATTCTGGCTAGAATTGATAGGAATTGGGGACAAACATATGGAAGGAAAACATACTGTCTTTCTCTGCTCTTTATCTTTTAATCAACATTTAGTCTATACCTAGGTGGATCAGGGGCTCTAGTTATTTCCTCCTTTGCTTCCTGGAAGATTCATCAAACATTTGGAAGGAAACAGTATGGAGCAAGGGAGTCCTTTGTTAACTTTCATGAGCTGTCAGTCATCCTATCTACATATCTGGTTAAGTCTTTGCTTTCAGTCCTAATCTAGAGATGGCAACCTCTGAAAATGATTTGTGTGGCCCTCAGAAACATTTTTGCATCCCAAGAGAATCTCTAAAACTGACAGATGTTCTCACTTAGGAGTAAGAATTCTAAAGGAGGAATTCTAAAATGGCAGCATGGATGCTTTATTTGCAGAGACTTAAGGTACCAACATAAAAAATGCTGCAGCCCTAAGAAACCAAATATATATCTCTTATTAGAGAGTTAATGGGCAAAGTAGATACCTTAAATAAAATTCTTATCATCTAAAACTCTCCTTCTATATGCCCATCCCCAATCCATTTGACTGACATAATAACATCATTGTTCATACTCCCTGTTGTTCTAGTAGGCCAAGAATATTAAAAGCGTGGCTTCCAGCTTTCTCTTCCTCCCCAGATGAAAGGAAAATTAAGGATCTGAAGAAGTGTTTGGTGCTTTCATTCATCTCTTGTCTGGGCTTTGTTGTTGTTGTTCTTTCTTTTTTCAATCTATCCTTTTGTTCCTTTGTATCTTTTCAAAATTTATTTTGTGAAGTCCCCAGTTTATATTATGGCATACTGATATATTATTCCCCCTTGTACAGTATACAAAGTCTATATAAAAAGTAAGAAAGATCTAAATTTAATTTACATAGTGACAAGGTAGTTCCAATACTTACGTAAATGTGGATTCATTGGAGCTATAAAAGAAAAAGATAAGATCCTAAAATTAATAAAATTTTCTGTGCATACCGACAGCTGTTTTGTATCTGATATTCCTACTATTTGTGCCTTTCCATCAGGATTGGACAACTATTAGGCTTATAAATTCTGATAGAGGAAATATTTGTAGCTCAACGTTCAAATGAGGGGTCCTTGATATTCTCTGAGCTTGGCTGGTTTTTTTTACAGACATTTCATTACTCAAACTAGGTAACATCATTAGTGCTAGTCCAGAGTGGGGTTTGTTCTCATTTTATATTCTAGTGGCTAGAGAACACACTCAGCTAGAGAATACACATGAACAATGTCTTCAAAGGTATCAAATTCACAAGAGAAGAAGAAAAGAAAAAGATGCTACCCTTCCTGGATATCCTTATCAGCAGAGACCGTGATGGCAAATTAGAAACCCAAGTCTGCTGACAAACTGCCCACACCAACCAAGTGCTCCACTATTGAAGTAATAACTCAATCTTCCACAACAGAAGTTGTGTTAGAATATTATTTAGTTGAGCACAAACATACTACAGCTATGCTGAATGTTTGTTGTGGTTAGCCGGCAGCAGGTGCGGATGGCTGAGGAGAGCGAGGACTCAGATGAGGGGCCAAGACCATTAGGGAGTGGACTGCTGCCTTCAGAGTTTGTGGGGGCTGGCAGCAGTGATGAGAAGGTTCCTGAGGACCCTGTGCCAAGTGCGTGTGTGCACAGGATTGCTCGCAGGAAAGAGCAGCTATGGGCAACTCGGGAATAAGGTTGCAAGGTAATGGCCCCTCCTTCAAGAAGATGAAAGCCAGCTGTGAAGCAAATGTCCTTTGCAGGAAGCAAAGACATTTTGAAACTCAGCCTTGTGGACATTACAGTATTCCAAGTTGGTATTTGAAAACTCTTGTGTGGTGAAATAGTTCTTATCTGTGATTTTTGGCGGTCTTGTTTGTGCTTATCAAAGTAATTAGTTTGCAGCAGCCTTTTAACTGGAGATTTGTAAGACTCATTAAAAGGTTTCTGTTCCCTTTGGTTATTGTTTGTCTTATTGGAAAAGGGTTTGGGTCAGAACAACGTTAGAAAAGGAAACAGATCATTTATACAACATCTTCCACCCCAAAAGAGAAAGGAATATCTACACAACTTCATCAAAAAGGACCTGACTATGGGGACTTCCAGTTTGTTGGCTTCGCTAGCGGCAGGGTTTCGCAATCCTGCACGATCCCTGCCGCGCTAGCCATTTTGGTGCCTCCAATCTGTACAGGTTTGGAGGCTAAGGCTGCCCCGTAGAGGCAGTCAAAGATAGGGGGGAGCTGGTGAGGGGTTTGGGGGTGCTGCAGACCCCCTCCCCAGCTGGCAAAACTCCCTTTTCCCCAGGCGGTTAAGTGGCGGTCTGCAATGGCCGCCACAAAGAAGCCGGCAGCTGGGTAAGAGTGAGCAGGAGGAAGAGGGGAGAAAGTTTTCAAGAGAAAGTTTTTTGGCTGATCCAGGACTTTAAGAGGCGTTTAATCCTGAGAACTATGACTTTTTGAAAAATACTTGGTTTCCAGAGGAGGATTTCAAGCGGCAAAATTGAGGTGCTGAAAGGAAAGTTTACTCTCCTTCCCTATGGAATTAACAAATGGCCATTGAGAAACCTGTTGTTTTTTCTAAAAGGTAAAAACTTGGCTTCCTGTTATAAGTGGGAAGGGAGAGGACAAAAGGAAAATATATTAAGATTTTGCTGGAGGAGATGCCTTGAAGATCTTGAGACTAGAAATTGATTGGAACAAGGCTGTAAAATACAGATTGGGCTTTTTTTCTTTTTCCTTTTACTGATACCACCCCAGGAAGAGAAAGTGAGAATTTGTGTGTTGTTTGGACTGATTGATGTCTCTGGGACTTGGAGGAATTGTTTTAACTTTTGAAACATTTTGGTTGCTCTGAGAAGAACAAAGAATGGCTCTATCTGATGATGAACTTAGAA
>BHEV01016260.1:0-17968 GCA_004319985.1 Emydocephalus ijimae | reverse complement strand
GGGGGATTCTGGGATTGAAGTCCACATATCAATCACAGCTGACATTGAGAAACATGGAGTTAGATGTATCAGTGGACATGCCAGATTTATATGCCAATATACCAAAAAGTCAGCACCTTTATGAGTTGGAAACATCAAAAGTTGGTGATGGAAATTTTTGGTCAGCCTAACTTCTGTCTACTATAATACCATATAATGTTTCTCACCATTGGTTAGTCTGCCTAAACACCTTTTTTCCCCCACATTGACAAAAATGTAATGATTTTTGTTTTCAATCAAGAATTAAAAATACTGGTGATGTCATTGACTAGTATCAACGGTTTTCAAATGAGGAAGAGATTTTTTGGAAGAAGGAATCAGAACCTGGCTAGTTCTGGCTAGTCTTAATATTTTGCTAAGTATATCCACTAAAATACAGTATTTTCTAATCATTGTGCTTTTATACATTACTTTGAGCCCAATCTTTGACAACTGTAGATGTTTGAGGGTGTGTGTGTGTGTGTGTTGTGTGCTTTAATGATTGAAGAACAAAACACAAATCCATATGTCACATTAAAAGAAGAGTATTCAGGTTAATGGTATAAGAATCAGTCCTTGGCCAGTTGAGAGTCTAAAACTCTTGGATCTAATTCCTCGAAAAGTCCAAATAATTTTGGCCTTCAGATAATTTAGCATAATTTTGCTGAGATGGCTGATATCTGGTACAAACTAATATTATTATCTTTTTGTATGTATTATCAAGATGCATTAGAACAGGGGTCTTCAAACTTGACAGCTTTAAGACTTGTGAACTTCAGCTCCCAGAATTCTTCCTCCAGTCATGTTAGCTCAGGAATTCTGAGAGTTGAAGTCCACAAGTCTTAAACTTGCCAAGTTTGAAGACCCTTGCATTAGAATGTAGCTTTTAATCATATGGATAGGGGCCTTGTGGATACTGATGTAATATTTGTACAGAGTTTTTTTTGTTTTCCTTGGCTGCAGTTTCAAAATGGCTGCAGTGTTTTAACATGTAATTGGTAAGTATTTGATTTCAAAGATATTCATTGGAAAGAATATGTTCCTTACTGTATAAACAGGTGTACTTTTTCTGTTCATTCTTTTAAAAACAAAACAAAACAAAACCCGATGTCTCTTGTACAGTTGTAGTACATTCTCTGTATAGGAGTTCTTATGTATTCAAACAGATCCAACTCACATAAAAGAGAAAGTATTGGAAATTTGTAGGAACAGGGACCCCTGTTTTCAGACAGGTAGAAAATCTGCTCTAAACACACCTTGAGAATGCTGCTCCTGTTCCCAAATAAAGTTACTCCTAGGGGACCAAGACTGTTTAGGGGCAGCCCTTGATTTACAACTGGTTGCTTAGCAACTGATTGACATTACAATGGACCTACCTGGGGAGTACTTATGATTCGATTTGAAGTTCCCACAGCTGCCACCTGTGATCACTACGAGCCCTTTCCCCGCATTTGTGGCTTTCTGCTGTGTCCCACAGTCATGTGACTGCATTGCTTTGAAACATGGCGGCGCCCAACTAGGAAGGTGAGGCTCTCGCTCCTGGAGCACTATCTCCCTATAAAGCCACCACCTGCACCAGAAATCACTTTTAAGGCTGCCATCTGCGCCAGTAACCGTGAGTAAACCAGAGCCCCAAAAACAATCCCAAAAACGCTGGATTCTGAAGCCGTGGAGCCCTAATAATGCTGGCGGAGCTCCTGCTAGCTGATCCGGAGCCCTCCTCTCCTTCCCCAGAGAAGTGAAGCTCTTTCCATCGAGCCCTATTAACCACACCGGTGGAGCTCTTGAACTGGATCACTTGGAGCCAGCGGAGTGCAAACAACGTACCTTCATTTAAATCCCTCACACAGCTGATAGAAGTATCTTCCACGCCAGACAACATGTTTCCATTAATATCCCCCCCACAGTTTCCCCGGAGCCACATCGGACAGCTGGCAGGGAGAAACAAGGAGGGAGGAGAAAGCCCTGAGGCTCTTAGGAGCTGAAAGTCACCCTGGACTGGTGGTAAAGGCAGAGGAATGCTTCGGTGGTCGTGAGGAGAGGAGAGTCTCCTCGACTGACCCGAAGAAAACCCCTCCATCCGAACTAAAAAGAGAACTGCCAGCATGGCTAAATCGAAGCCAGGAAGGCAGCTGAGACAGAAGTGAAAAAGAAAGGAAAGATCTTGTAACAGCATGCTTAGTCTTGGTAAGAATCACTCCAATTTCTGCAGTGGAATTTTCCTTGGAAAGTGGGACTCAAAGGAGGAAAATAGCTGCGATTAACGATCTGGAGTGACTGTCAGATTTAGTTAAAAAAAAAAAAGATATTGCAACTAGAAGTAACTTTAAAAGTAAAGGACAGATTGGATTGGTTAACCCAAATTTCTGGACTGTATTTTTACTACTACTCAACTTGAAGAACTTTAGGAAACTATTGGAAAACAATCTTATTCAGAGTCATATTGATTGTAGTTAAAGTGTTTTAATGCAGTGCGGTTTGCTCTTTCAAAAATCCAGCGTGCTTTGAACATATGGTTTACAGAGTAATAGCAGCAGCAATCAGCAATAAATTCCTCCCACCAAGTAAATCACAGCTGCTAGTAAAACAACCCTTTCCTTGCAGGCTCTCAATACTACCTCATTATTTTAATCAAACACTGATTAATTCATTACCTCAAAACTTACAACTTTTCTATCTCATCACCTATATCAATGATTAGATAATCAATTTCTATAAAAGATTTCATTAATGGTTTAATTGATTTATTGTTTTAATTGATTAGTGTGATTAGAGTGTTTAGTGCAAATAGTGTGATTACTGATTAGTTTAATAGATCAAGATTCATGTAATTTAATTGATTAGTAAAATCAGTGATTTAGTGGATTTAATTGAACAGTGTGATTAATGATTAGTGTAATTAATTGATTAGCAATTAGTGTAATTAATTGATTAGGCTGATTGTTGCTTAGGAAAATTATTTGACTAGAGAGATTACTGTAATTGATTGGTGTGATATTGGCTATATTGATTACCCAAAATTGTTCCATTAATTAATTTAATCAACGTACCATCTTAAAAATCCTACCATGCCAAGAAAAAAATCCAATGCCAAACCACAACCTAAAGAGAAAGTAATCCCCACCAATGAGCCACAAGACTCCTGCACATGCCTTAAATGCTACAAAACTCTAAAGGATAATGAAAACGCCATCAAACGTTCTCTGTGTAACAAATACGCTCATCATGACTGCTTGGGATTACCCGAGCAAATGATTCAATACCTAGAATCATCCAATGAGTTTCCATATCTCTGCAAATCATGCAGACCCAAACTGGATCTGTTTGAAAGAGTTGATACCATAGAAACACAAATAACATCCCTTGACACCATAGTAGCATACCTGGACGCCTTAAAAGAACGATTATCCAACCTTGAAAAAAAAGATACGATGCAAAAAACTGAACATCCAATAGCTACAAACCACATATCTACCCAACAACCACAACCCAATCCACAAAAAAACATAACCCAGACAAATATTGATATCCCAATCCTCATCAGAGAAGCTGTTGAGCGTGAATGGAAACGTCCAAACGCCATCTTATTTGGTCTAGAGGACATCATGATAATGATATCACAACTGTCCGAAACATCATCAGTGATTATCAAGCATCAACCATCTCCCCTGATGAAATACTTGACATTTCCCACATTGGCCAAGAGCTCAAAAACAGAGACGGCTCTGTGGCCCCACACTTCCGCAGGGTCATTTGCAAAAATTAATCAAGCAAACGTAAATTCATTTACACTATAAATTCACTCGCCAAAACAAACACCAACCATAAGAACATCCATTGTTGCCCTGACCTAACCATACAGCGACGTGCCCGCTCCTGTGTACTCCGCACTGAACTCAAAAAACGTCTAGACAATGGAGAGAAGGACCTGTACATTGACTACCATGCTGACTGTATCAAAAGTAAGTCACACAACCCGCAACTCAGCTTTAACCTTCAACCACAACCCTACCCCAACCAATCCACCATCACCCAAGACTAGGCACCCACGCCCCTAACTACCTCAATTACAACTACTGCTGGCCTTAAATGCAAGCTATTCAATACAAGAAGCCTTGTAAATAAAATACCAATATTTTTCCTCTTACTAAATATGGCTAAATTCGACATCATATTTGTCTGTGAAACATGGCTCAACACATCTCTCCCTGACTCCATTACCACAGTAAGAGACTATCATGTTGACCGATCAGATCGTGAAATTTCCACTGCCATAGCTGAACCTCTAAGCATAATCTTTGAAAAATCTTTCAGGACCAGCTCCTTGCCTAACCTATGGTCACAAGCCATGGTCATCCCCATCTTCAAAAAGGGAGACCTCAGCCTAGTTGAAAATTACAGACCAATATCTTTATGCTGCGTCACTTGTAAAGTCATGGAATCAATTATTAACCAATCCATCTTCCTCCACTTAGAGACAAACAACCTATTCTCCAATAAACAATTTGGTTTCAGGAAAAAATTATCCTGTAATCTGCAACTCTTACACCGCAAAAGCGTATGGACTACACAACTCGATCAGGGCAAAACAATAGACGCAATCTACATAGACTTCTGTAAAACCTTTGATTCAGTGGTACACGACAAACTACTCCTAAAACTAAAATCTTGTGGTATCTCTGGACAATTGCATAACTGGATAGAAGCATTCCTGTCAATAGACAACAAATGGTCAAAATTGGTCCTTTCAAATTCTGTACCTGTCAATAGTGGTGTCCCCCAAGGCAGTGTTCTAGGATCAACTCTCTTCATACTCTACATAAATGACCTCTGTGATCATATTAAGAGCAACTGCGTTCTCTTTGCTGATGATGTAAAGCTATTCAACACCACAGACAATACTGCCACCCTTCAAAAAGACCTTGACTATGTATCAGAATGGTCAAACAAATAGCAACTTCAAATCTCAACAAATAAATGCTCTGTCTTACATATTGGCAAAAAAAAAATCAAAAAATAAAATACAGGCTGAATAGTCAAGATCTTGTTGATGATCCAAGCTCTGTAAAGGACCTTGGAATACTCATCTCTAATGATCTAAGTGCTAGAGCCCACTGTAACTACATAGCCAAAAAGGCATTAAGAGTTGTTAACCTAATCCTATGTAGCTTTTTCTCTGGTAATATCACACTACTAACTAGAGCATACAAAACATTTGCTAGACCAATACTCGAATAAGCTCGTCAGTCTGGAACCCACATTACGTATCTGATATTAGCACAGTTGAGAAAATCCAGAAATATTTCACAAGAGTTCTCCACTCCTCTACTCGTTGTAGAATACCTTATGCCACCAGGCTTGAAATTCTAGACCTAGAAAACCTTGAATTATGCCATCTTCGGTCTGATCTAAGTATGGTATATAAAATCATACATTGCAATGTCCTACCTGTCAATGAATACTTCAGCTTCAACCATAACAACACAAGAGCAAACAATAGATACAAACTCAAGGTTAATTGCACCAAACTTGATTGCAGGAAATACAACTTCAGCAACAGTCAATGTCTGGAACACTCTACCTGACTCGGTAGTTTCTTCCCCAAACCCCAAAAACTTTAACCTTAGACTGTCTACTATTGACCTCACTCCTTTCCTAAGAGGTCTGTAGGGGGCGTGCATAAGCGCACCAACGTGCCTACCGTCCCTGTCCTATTGTTTCTTTTATTTTTCTTATATGTATCCATTTCATGTATTCATAACTATGTATATACTTATACCTATTACCTTGTAAGCGATTGACAAATCAAATCAAATAAATAAATAAATAAAATTTTACATTTCTGGTTTTGGGCAAAACCATCCCATAGAGCAGGGGTCTCCAATCTTGGCAACTTTAAGCCTGGCGGACTTCAACTCCCAGAATTCCCCAGCCAGTCATATACGTGACCTGATTGTTCCAGTAGAAAAAAATAATAAAAAACCAACAAGCAGAGCATTAAAAGAAATAACCCAAAATTATTTGGGACATCACCTCGCCTAAGGTCAGATTGACTTCAGCTGTATTAGCATTTCAACTAAAGACATGGCTTGGGATCCCATGGAGGTAAGGAGCCTGCAGGATGGCTGTATTACTCGTAAGTTGCTGGTTGACACTGTCCCATATTTTATGCTTTGGGTGACTATGTTGTTTACATTTTTTTATGGTTTTGTATGCTTATTCGTTGTTTTTTTTAAATAATGTTTTATTTTTCAATTTCAAAAATGCAAACTTCATTTTTTCTCAAGCAGTGTGACATCTGAGCACTAACACCTCTGCCACATCCTTCACCATTTGCAACATCCTTCACATTCACATTGATATTATTTCTCTAAACTTAGAATTAAGATACATCAAACAGCTAAACATACAATTCTTCTGGTGATAGTACCTTATTGAAGTTACATCTCATTATTTTCATCATACATATAATAACAGTTATCTTTTTTCTATCTCTATCTTAGTTTATTGTCTATTCTCCTTTGTTTCCAAATGCCTTTTTTTATTCTCTAACCACTGATAAAATATTTTCCATATCATATAATACTTAGTTTGCTCTTCCTCCTTAATTGCTAATGTTAAGTTCATTCATGTTTTGTGATTTTAACTTTGTGAACCCCTTCCCCCCAGTTCACGCCTATAGGATACGTGGCTATATTCATTCCTGTGGGGGTCTTTGGCACTCCCTGAGCGCAGTTGTTTTCTTGCAGACATTTCATTACCCAACTAGGTAACATCATCAGTGCTAGTAGGGAGTCGGGTTTGCTTTCTGTTTATATACAAGTGGCTTGCCCCATCTGAGTTGGTGGGTATTCTCGGAAGCTCCTTGATTAGGATATTATTTGCTATTAGCTTATTTTCTCTGAGTTGGTAATTCCTTGATTGGGGTATTGTTTGCTTTTTGACTGTTGGTCTAATATTAATTTTGATGTTAAATCTTCCCATCAGGATGTTGATTGCTGGTGAAGAGATATTTTCGTCTTTTTGTTTCCTTTTTTTGGCTTTTTGATTGTTTCTTGAATACTGTGTTAAGAGAGCTACAAGTATTCTCCACAACTCCATTCACAAGAAGTCACTATAAGCTTATCATACGGTGGGAAGAGTTGTGTCAAAACCACATCCCATTGACTATAGAAATTCTCCATCATATCCAGGCCGTAGTTGTCCCAAAGATGCTTTTTTTCCAAGAGGCAACTGGACTTTCTGGTTTTTCTCTGAAGACGTTTTGCTTCTCGTCCTAGAAATTTTTTTAGTTCTTCATCCAAGCTTCTTGGTTGTGAAGCGAAACGTCTTCAGAGAAAAACCAGAAAGTCCAGTTGCCTCTTGGAAAAAAATAGAATAGAATGCTTTTATTGGCCAAGTGTGGCTGGACACACAAGGAATTTGTCTTGGTGCAAATGCTCTCAGTGCACATAAAGGAAAATATACATTCATCAAGAATCATCAGGTACAACACTTAATGATAGTCATAGAGTACAAGAAGCAATCAAATCATACTAGGAAACAGTCAATAGAAATCGGAAGGATACAAGCGACAAAGTTACAGTCCTACAGTCACAAGTGGGAGGGGATGGGTGATAAGGAGTGATGAGAAGATTAATAGTAATAGTAGTGCAGATTTTGTAAATAGTTGGATAGTGTTGAGGTCATTATTTGTTTAGCAGAGTGATGGCATTTGGGAAAAAACTTATTGTGTCTAGTTGTTCTGGTGTGCATGGCTCTGTAGCAGTGATCGCCAACCAGTTGGGTGGGGACCACTGGTGGTCCGTGAAAAGTTTTTGGTGGTCTGCAGAGAAATGTCACCCCCAAAGCAATTAATCCAGACTCTGCGGGAATATAAGGCTGTGCCGCCCACATGGCCTGTGGGAACACAAGGCTTACATCCCCTGCTTTGCAAACAACACAAGGTAGTAAAGGGAGGGGGGGAACTTGCCCCACTTGCCCCATGAGCCTCGCCTCCCCCCCCCCCGAGAACGGAGCTGGAGATGGTATCTGCGATCCCAAATAAAGAATGATTGATCGGTAGGAAAACGGGGTGGTGAATTTTCCTGCAGACTTTTTGGGAGATTTTCCCAGAGTCTCTGGTGTGCAGGATTTAAAATTATGAGTTTGGTGGTCCCTGAGGTCCAAAAGGTTGGCGACGTTGAGGGTAGGAGTTGGGACAGTTTATGTGCAGGATGTAAGGAGTCTGCAGATATTTTCACAGCCCTCTTTTTGACTCATGCAGTATGCAGGTCCTCAAAGCACCTTTGGGATCCCATTGATTTTGCTTGCTGGCTGAGAAGGTCACAAATGGCAATCACATGATCTGGGATGCTGCCACCCGGTCTTGTCAGTACAGGTGGTCCTCAACTTACGACCACAACAATTCAGCCCAAAATGTAGGTTGCTAAGTGAGAAGTTGGTTAAGTGACTTTTGCCCTATTTTATGACTTCTCGCCACAATCATTGCAGTTCTTAAATTAGTAACAGCGTTGTTAAGTGAATCTGGTTTCCCCATTGACTTTGCTTGTCAGAAGGTCGCAAAAGACAGTCATAAATGTGAGTCAGTTGCCAAGCATCTGAATGAAACTCATGTAACCATGGGAATGCTGCAACGGTTGTAAGTGTGAAAAATGGTCATCAATCCACTTTTTTTCAGTGCCCTTGTAACTTTGAATGGTCACTAAATGAGCTGTTTAAGTCGAGTTGCCAGGCACTCCAATTTTGGTCAGAGGACTGTGAGAATGCTGTCATAGTTGTCTGTAAATGTGAGGACTGGTTGAAAGTCACTTTTTTTCCAATGCCGTCATAAATGAATGGTTGTAAATCAAAAACTTGGATTTCTCTGCAGAAAATACATTTGTTGTGGTTCGCCAGCAGCAGGTGCAGACGGCTGAGGTCTTGGAGAGCGAGGACTCAGATGAGGGGCCTGCGTGTGATGCAGGGATGGGGCCAGGACCATCAGGGAGTGGAATGAGGCCTTCGGAGATTGTGGAGGCTGGCAGCAGTGAGGAAGAGGACCTCAAGGAGCCTGTGCCAAGTGCTCATGTGCGCAGGGCTGCTCAAAGGAAAGAACAGCTGCAGCAGCACAGGTGACTCGGGAGTAAGGCTGCAAGGTAATGGCCCCTCCCTTAAGAGGTAAAAGCCAGCTGAGAAACTGGAATTTTTTGCAGGAAGCAAAGAAGTTTTTGCACTCAAGCCTTGTGGATGTTCAGAATAACTTGGTTGGTGTTTGGAGACCTTTTGTGTTTGAAATATTTATTGGCAACTTTATCTAGTGTTTGTGGCAGCCTTGCACCATCTTGGCAAGGCTCGTTCTTAACAGAGACAATTCGTTAGAAACAGCCTTTTGACCAGGAAGGAACAAATTCATAAGGAATCATTAAAACGTTTTGCTGTTACCTCCATTTTGTGTTTGTTTCCTTGGAACAAGATTTGGGTGAGAACAACATTATAAGGACAGTCAGAAAGCACAAGCTGTTTTTTGGGGGGAAAGGTAGGATTGAAGAGCAAGCAAGGGCAGTAGAATAAATTAACGTTTTGCAGAACTGTGGCTGGGGAATTCTGGGAGTTGAATTCCACCGATCTCAAAACTGCTGGCTGAGGAATTCTGGGAGTTGTAGTCCACACGTTTTAAAGTTGTTGGAAGTTGAGAAACCACTGCCATCACTCTTCCCATCATCCCCACTGCCGATCCTTACTCGCTCAAAGATCATGAGGCGCCAGAGAGTCGGTGTCAAGGGACCAAGGCCTCTCCCAATTCGAAAGGCCCTTTTCCTTCATGGTATTGCATCATCGCAGCCAACTGAATGGGAATTCCTCAAATTCTTGGATCAGCCGGCGGAATTCACGCCGCCCCTTTAAGAAGCTACTAGATTGTTTCCGAAACGAAGCCCGGGAGAGCGAGGCCGTAAGGTATCTAGGCAACCGAAGGATACCGGAAGCCGCGCTAGCGAGCCGCTTTCTTTGGCGCTTCCAGCTCGCCACTGATTGGTAGAAAAAGCCGGAAGGGGGGGCTGACGCAGCCGAGGCGGGAAGGAAGGATCGAAGTCGGAGAAAAAAGCGAAAAAGCGCTTGGAATTCTGAGGTAACTTCTTGCGCGCGCTGAGAAGAGGGGCGCGTATTGGCTGCTCCGCGTTACACGAGTCCAAAAACCGGGTAGCAGGCGGGGTGTGGAGAGCGCGATGCCTTTCGATTCTTCCATTCCTAAGGGGGGGGGAATTGTTTTAAACCGCCCGTTTTTGCGCCTTTCAGTTTCTCCGCCATAAAAGGATTTTTGAAGGATCGAAAAGTGGGGCGTGGGAGGAGAGGGGGGAATAAAATGCCCCCTCTATCGTTTAGTGAGTCAAAAGTCATAATTTTCATGTGGGGGAGGGGTGTTGGAAAGAATCCGTCATCCCTTAAGTAAAGTTTGCTTTCTCTGGTGCATCAATTCCTTTCTTAAAAATATGGAGTGCAATATAATACTAGTAGTTATCATACTTTTCATGCCATCAAATATCCACATCTGCCCACGAATAAAAGATGAATATAAAAACAAACCATACCTTCAACATGAACCGATCGGATATGATAGAAACAGGCGGAAATACAGGATTGTTGTAGAGGAACAACAATTCAGAATGTGAAAAGCATAAGAGAATCTGGTACTATAGCACAAAAGTACAGCTGGCAAAATTAACTGAATGCCTAGACAAAGATTACTGGGAAGCTGATATCTGCAAAACTCTGGAAGAAATGCGTGAAGAAATTTATCAGCTCATGTATAGAACAGAAGACCTTACTAATAAAGCACGGGGCAGCACCAGTCTTTTCTTGCAGCAGCAAATGAAATTATGGAAGCAGTCAGAGGCAGAAAAGGGGAACTATTAGAGGAAAGAAGCTCAGTTGCTGATGAAGAAAAAGCTACCGTTGATAATAAAGAGTGCACAGATACTGAGAATGAAAAAAGAACTTTCAAAACAACAGATGGAGGTCAACAAGGAAATAGTAGGAGAGGAAAGTTCTGAAAAAGGAGGAAAGGAAGAATCAGGAGATGCATGTGATGAAAACAATTCTGTAGCAGCATCACAAATATTTCTGCAGAAGAGGCTGATGCTTCTGAAGAGAAGAATACAGTAGGATGCGATTCAGAAATTCCTGATGATAATAAGGCAGACAAAAACATGGCATCAGAAGATCTTAAGGATATTTCAGATGAAACAGCTAAGACAATTCCTAATCTGAACATTGATTTATCTGCTGAAGCACTTTTATCAGACCCAGAAAACAGCACTAGCAATGAACCAAATTCTATGCAGAGTGAATCTGTGAAGAATTCTGATGAAGTGAAAACCACTGAAGGAGGTTCTCAGAACTCAGAGGATCTAGGCGAGAAATCTAATGGTGAGAGAAGTGAATCTGCAAACAGTGGAATAGGCATTCCAGGTTCTACACGAATAGTCACTAGATTTTGAAATCCAGATAGCAAACTCAGCCAGCTGAAAAGTCAGCAGGTTGCTGTTGCAGCACATGAAGCAACTAAAAGATGAATAAAATGCCAAATCCTGTCTACACATCTGGCTGAAAGTGCAACAAACCATGATAAGAGATTGCACAGACTGACTACAAGGAGCGGCATGTGAAAGTAGCAACAATGATGCATTGGAAGAACAAGAAATACCATTTGCTTCCAGGCAGCAACTGGTGGGATCATAAAATGGAAAAAATCATAGAAAATGAAGACTGGGATTTTAGGATATAATCTGACAGGCACCTGCCATATAATACCTCAGACTTAACAATTGTTGATAAAAGACAAAAATGTTGGATAGTGGATGTGGCAGTACCCAGAGACAGCCGAAGAGAAGAGAAAGAACTGGAGAAGATAACAAAATACAAAGATCCACAAATAGAAATAGAACAACTGCTGCAAAAGAAAGCAAGGGTAGTATTAATAGGCGCCTTGGGTGCAACCCTAAAACATTTGGAGCATCCTTTGAGCACCATCGGCATTGACAAATTCACCACCAGTCAATTGCAAAAGGCAGCTTCCCTCGGAACAGCTGACATCCTGTAATGATATCTTTATACATCACCAAAAAACGTCATTTGCCTATCCCGATTCCTTGGGAAGGACGCTATAGGTGAATTAAAAAGCCAAATGCAGTTTAAATATCTGGCTGAGTGTGCGATCAACAATATTAATAACTATGCCAAACACCCTTGGGCACCTTACAAGATATCAAATAGACAATCGAAACAATTAAAACTTAAGATTAGTCGTCCCACAAGTGCTTTTCCAAAAGACAACTGGACTTTTGAAAGTCCAGTTGCCTTTTGAAATAGCACTTTTGGGACAACCATGACCTGGATGACTGAGAATCTCCAGAGGCCAGCAGCCCACAAACTTTTGGGCACCAGGGACCAATTCCATGGCAAGGTTTTTCTGTGGACCAGAGAGTTTTTGCATGCTGCCTGCATCCCACGGATGGGGCTTCACTTGTTTGCATGGCCCAGTTGCTGGCATGCCATGTCCCAGTGCCAGTCCACAGATTGGGGGAACCCCTGCCCTAGACATTAAGATTGGTTGCCACTCAGAGTCATTTTCTGAGATTGGTGGGCATAAAAATTGAGTAAATAAAAACAGAACAAATAAAAATAAGAAAATTAACAGCCTGGACAAACAAACAAAAATAACCCTAACCATCCAAAAACATGACAGGTTCCACAAATGCGCCAACTGCACAACTGAACTCAAAATATACAATATATGGAACATTTGTTTCTCTTTCCGGGCATAGTTCCACTCAACTTGTTATTTCTTTAAAATGATCCCGAGTAGGGCTTATTTTCCATGTGGATTTTTTTTTGAGGTGGTTGCTAACATTTTGGCTTTGCTTGGCAGGTTTTTTGACCAAGTTGAAACAGTTCTTAAGCGATTCAGCTTTCATCCTACCTACCGCTGCTTCTTTCTGAGGTTAATGCCTAAACTAAAACCAGAGATGATTTCAGACATGAAGGCCTGTGCACCTCTTTGCAGTCTGTTCTTGAGGTCCCTTTTTGCAATGCATATCCAACTGCATCCACAGGTTTTTTTGATGTTGTTTTAATCATGTAGAAATGTAAGATCTGACCGATAATTAAAACTTACTTATTACGTTTATTTAGAAATAACCATACAGTTTTTGAAAAGATTTGATCTAGCCTCCCTTCTATTGGGGATTTTCAAATTCTCAGTTGAAACTTTTTATTGGTTTAAAAGGCTGTAGAGTCATGGTTGTCCCAAGTGTGTTTTTTCAGGAGGCAACTGGATTTTCTTGTTTTTTTCTTTGAAGACGTTTCGCTCCTCATCCAAGAAACTTCTGCAGCTCTCTGGATGGTGGGGAATGGAAGGATTTATATTCCTTGCAGACAGCTGGTCATTTGCATTCTTTTTGGAGAGTCGTTCAGGCCGTTTGAAGGTTTGTCTGTGTCCTGAGAGTCACCTGAGTAATCCTAATGGTTCCTGAAGTCTGCAATCCCTCTGGGAATCCATTCATATTCTCACACCAGTCCAAGGGTGTTCATCCCAAATTGCATAGCTAAAAGTCTGTAGAGATTCTCAGTCATTCGGGTCATGTTTGTCCCAAAGGTACTTTTTCAGGAGGCAACTGGACTTTCTTGTTTTTTTCTTTGAAGACTTTTCTTTTTAGATTAGTTTATATCCCTCTTTATCATTTTTACAAATAACTCAAGGTGGTGAACTTATTCAACACATCTTCCTCCTCCTCCTATTTTCACAACAACAAACCTGGGAGATGAGTTGCGCTGAGAGAGAGTAACTGGCCCAACGTCACCCAGTTAAGGCATGACAAGAACACACAGGTTCCTAGTGCCTGGCCAAAGTCATCCAGCTGGCTTTCATGACTGAGGCAGGATTGGAACTCAACAGTTTATAATTTAAAACGCTGCTTCTTTTTTCTTGAAGGTGGACGTCCTAAGTCAATGCAATTATGGCATCACGAACGGCAGAATACACCATTGGTGGTGTAAACATTCTCTTCCCTTGTAAGGCTTACCCATCGCAACTTGCTATGATGAATGCAGTAAGTCTGAAAAGCAATTATTTTATAGCAGTCATTGTAAGGTTATGCTTGGGTTGTGCAGTGGCCTAGAGGTGGGGCTCTCTCGCCTCTGAGTCAGGAGGCTGTGAGTTCGATCCTAGGTAGAGGCAGGTATTTCTCTTTCTGGGCATAACAAGAATATATCTGCTAGAAAAAAACCTCCACATTGCCAACAGGAAGGGCATCTGGCCAGTAAACACTCAGCCCCATTCAGTTGCCCAGGCTCTACCCCGCAAGGGATTATGGGGCCGTTAAAAGAAGATGATGATGATTGTAAGGTTATACTCTACAACAGTGTTTCTCAATCTTGCAACTTCCAACTTTAAGAATTGTTCGGTGCATGTAGCCAGTCAGCAACCTGGATGGGGAAATCTGGGAATTGAAGTCCACCCTTCTTAAAATTGCCCAGATTGAGAAACGCCGCTTTACAGTTGCAAACAAAAGATTTTCTCCAGCTTCCCTGATCTTTTTCTGTCTTTCAGCTTTTAAAAGCTGTGCTTGGTGTTTGTTTCCTCCCCCACCCAAAAAAAAAGAAAAAAGAAAGCAGCAAGATTTAATTCCAAACTTTTAAATCATGGTGAAAGTTATTAGCCTTGTTTTGTGACCTTTTTTTTGCCCTAGTTGTTAAGTGAATCACTGCAATTGTTAACAGGTTGTTAAGCAGATCTGGCTTCCCTCATTATTTTATTGGTTGGACTGTGGCTGGGAAGTTTGCAAATGATGAGCACATGACCCTGGGACTTTGCAGGCTATTTAAGTCAGAAATGAAAAGTTTTTAATGCAGTATTGGGGAGTCGGGATCCAACCTTTCACACTGAGTAGAAATTGCATTTGCTGTCGAAGTTCCATGCTTTCAAATAGATAGCCATCTACATTATTTTTCAAATTCGGTTCTGCTGTGAATCAAATTAGGGAGCCAGTTTGAAAGCAACAGGTAAATGAGATCTTCAGGTGTTCTTAGTTGCCATCTTGCAGCCAACAAAAGAAAGGCAGCCGCTTTTTTTCCCCGTACTGGCAAAATTCATTTCCTTCTTTACAGATTGTGAAGGGGTTGAGCTCCAAGCAACACTGCCTGCTTGAGAGTCCCACTGGAAGTGGAAAAAGCTTGGCGCTGCTCTGTTCTGCACTGGCCTGGCAGCAGTCACTCTATGGTGAGGCCTAGGGGGTGGGCCTGCTTCATCCCATCAAGACTTTCTTTTGGCTTCATTCTTCCTGTTAATTTTATGTCTGTCGATATAAATATACTAGCCCGATAACCATGCTTTGTTATGAAACTTTGTGGTCGGGCTTAATTTTTGGAGAGGAAAATAAGGGGGGAAAAATTCTGCTTCTGCCTACCAGTATCTATCGGTATTCATCTGGCTAGCGTCCTGTCAGTGTGTGAGGGAGTTGAGGGCTGTGTGGAAACTGAAACATTAGCTGTGTGAGCAAGAAAGAGACAGCAAGGAACCTGGGCGTGGCTCAACTGTCAGTTCAACTGTTCTGTACTAAAACTGCTTGGTGCTGGGAAACTGAAACTGAAACGCTTCTGCTTGTGTTTTGCATTTTGAAGAGATTTCTTTTCAGGTGGGGAGGGGGAGTAGAACTCTTTAGCATCAGAGCGTGTTAATAATAATATACAAAATACTAATAGCTCTGATGGTGATTTCAAAAAATCCTTTCTTAGTGAGCACCTAGAAGCCAAGAGGAACATATATGCCAGATTTCAAGTTTGTAGGCTTTACAGTTCTGGAGATTTTGTGATGATGTGTGAGTGGGATTTCGCTTTTATATCGATAGATTCAAATCTATATTAATATGTTTCCATTATCCATCCATCTATCCATGTCTGTCTGTCCGTCCGTCCATCCATCTATCTATCATCATCAATATCTATCTATATCCATCTATCCATATCATCTTCTTCTCTCGTGTCGCTACACTTTTCCCAGCCACTGTAGAACACAGGCTCTGGCACAGGCTCAAACCCCATGTTTGGTGATAGGTTGGTGTAGCGTGGTAGAAGGATTCGCAGGTAAACATGTACCTGACAGGGACCGCGACGTGAACGCTCCTTCTATGGCCCCCTATCCATATCATCCATACCTATCGTATCTGTCAGTCTGCCTATCATCTGTCTAGCCATCATATCTCTCTCTATATCCTGTCTGTCTGTCTGTCTGTCTGTCTCTCTCTCTCTGTCTCTCTCTCTCTGTCTCTCTCTCTCTCTCTAGTTTAAGAACAGTCCATCTCTTTCACAGAGAGAGACTCTGGGTGGTGTTGTGTACCATAAAATATTAAAAGCCTAATAATAATATATAAAATTTAAAAGAGGCAAGGGAAGTTATCAAGTCACTTTTTTCAGTGCCACTGCAACTTTGAACAGTCACTAAATCAATGGTTGTAAGCCAAGAATTACCTGTATTATTATTTTTATTTTTTAAAAAAAACTTGCCTGCTGTTTAGAAAAACCACTGGATGACTTGTGCTCAAAAGAATGCAAGAAGACCGAGGCTTTGAAACTCTGCCGATGCCCGTGCCATGCTCATAAATCGTCCAGTCAGGATCCAGAAGGAGGCTGCCAAACCACATCTTCTTTCTTCCCCAGCCATGCAACGGAGACCTCATCAGGCGGTGGAAGTAGCTCAACCAGCAAAGGTATAGTCTTATCTAAGGGGCTTTTAAGGACACAGCCCTCCTTTATAACAGAATAATAGAGTTTGGAAGGGACCTTGGAGGACTTCTGCTCCAACCTTTCCTCAGGCAGGAAACCCTATACCATTTCAGATAAGCGGCTGTTCATTATCTTCTTAAAAGCCTCCAGTGATGGAGCACCCACAAATTCTGGAGGCAAGCCATTCTGCTGATTAATTGTTACTGCTGTAGAAAATTTCCCCTTAGTTCTAGGTTGCTTCTTTCCTTGATTAATTTCTGTTAAGCCTGGGTTCCCCAACCAGGGTTAAGGAAATAAGCTAAACAGAATGTGCAGCGTTAGTCAGATAGGCACACAGATAAATGAGTGAGATAAGTTTGTATGTTTTGTTAACATACAGTAAAAATAACAGATATGCTTGTGCTATCAAAAATATAGTTTATTCCATTTAGAGTTTATAGCATAGTCAAAATAACAGTCCATTAGTCATGTATCATTTAGTCAGTCCATTCTAGGATATTCAGTTAGCAAAATCCGTGTAGAAATATCCTTATGTCATTTCACTTACAAATCAGTCCTTTGTTTATCTCTCCCATTTGAGTAAAGCAGTCTTGAGTCCATGCAGCAATCAGGGATCATCAAAGCCAGAGAGAGAGCAAGCTGCCGTTCCTTGCTTCTTTTAAAGTGCTTTCACAACCACTCCCTTAATTACATTCCTCCAGTTAAAGTTGCAGACACTTTAACTTATAAACTATGATTACATATTTATTATTTTACCTAAACCAGTTAGGGTAAACAATGTTACTGGGACTCATCTGTTACTTTACCCCTAGTTTTTGCCTCCTTTTTCTTTGGGGCAGCCCCTGAGATATTGGAACACTGCTATCCTGTCTTCCCTAGTCCTTCTTTTCCTTAGATTAGACATCCCTAATTCCTGCAACCGTTCTTCATATGTTTTAGCCTCCAGTCCCCTCATCATCTGTGTTACTTTTCTCTGCACTTCTTCTAGGGTTTCGACATGTTTTCTATTTTTACAGGTAGTCCTCAACTTATGAACCCAATTGAGCCCCAAATTTATGTTGCTCAGTGAGAAATTTGTTGAGTGAGCTTTGTCCCATGTTACGATTTTTCTTTTTTTTTTTTAAAACAAATTTTATTAATTTTACAAAACACACAATACACTAAACATACAAAACACAAAACATAAACAAAA
>BHEV01016255.1:0-21620 GCA_004319985.1 Emydocephalus ijimae | reverse complement strand
CTAATTCTAAAAGACTACCAAGGGAACCGCATCCCCGTAGTCAGAACAGGACACTTTGAAATCACTTTCAAGGGGTGCACCGAAAGACTTCCGCTGACAATAGTGGACAGAGACCGCCCCAGCCTCCTGGGGCTACAGTGGTTTGCACCACTTGGAATTGGAGTGATGGGCATTGACCACATCACCGAAGCAGACTGGGAAGAGCAACTTGCGAGGGACTTCCAGGAAGTGTTCGACGACACCCTAGGCAAGTACCGAGGGCCCCCTATTTCCTTCAGTCTAGGTCCCAGCATTCCCCCAATACGCCTAAAGCCGCGGTGGGAACCTTTCGCACTCAGACCCAAGATTGATGAGTAGATAAACAAGCTCATCAAACAGGGAGTCCTAGAACCAACCGATCACGCATGGTGGGAGACCCCCATAGTCACCCCAGTCAAGCCCGATGGGTTGGTGAGAATCTGTGGGGACTATAAGGCCACCCTAAACTGCGCCTTACAACAAAGCACTTACCCCATCCCAGTAGTACAGCACCATCTGCACTCACTGGGGGGAGGCAAGGTTTTCACGAAGCTCAACCTGGCACAAGCCTACCAACAATTGCTGGTCGACGCGGAAACCGCCGAGGCGCAGACCATAGTAACCTACTGGGTGGCTTTTCGCTGCAAGAGACTCCAGTTCGGAGTCAGCTTAGCACCAGGAATCTTTCAGAGCCTCATGGAGAGACTCTTACAAGGGATCAAGGGGGTGGTCCCCTATTTTGACGATGTGCTGGTGTCCACGGCCAACCAAAAATAACTGGAAGGTCACCTGAGGGAGGTGCTACAAAAATTCAGAGACACGGGGCTAAAAGTCAAAAAAGAAAAATGCCAATTGCATACCGAGAGAGTCGAATTCCTAGGGTACCTCCTAGACCAGCACGGAATTCACTCAACAGAAAAAAAAATCAGAGCCATCAAGGAAGCCCCCGGGCTGAGAAATAAAACAGAGCTGCAGGCATTTCTAGTACTGCTTAACTTCTGTAATGTTTTCCTGCCCCAGAAGGTGACCGTGGCAGAACCATTGCATAGACTCCTGGACAAGGCAGCCACCTGGAATTGGGGGAAACGTGAGGAAGCTGCATTCAACAGAACCAAAGACCTACTCACTTCAGATGCCATCCTCATCCAGTACAACGAGACACTACCATTAGCAGTCACATGTGACACATCACCCTTCGGCGTTGGAGCCATCCTCAGCCATACCCTCCCCAACGGAAAAGAAGCACCCATCGCTTTCTTTTCAAGAACCCTCTCAAAATCAGAAAGAAATTACAGTCAGCTGGACAAAGAGGCTCTGGCAATTGTCGCTGCAGTAAAGAGGTTCCACGAGTACCTCTATGGCAGGACTTTTACCATCATCACCGACCAGAAGCCGTTGCTGGGAATCCTGGCAGGAAACAGGGCCACCCTGAACATTCTATCCCCAAGAATGACAAGGTGGTCTGAATTCCTTGCCGCCTACAGCTACCGGCTAACCCACCGACCCGGTAAGACAATTGCCCACGCAGACGCCCTGAGCCACACGCCGTTGCCCGACCTGGACACTGACCCAGCACCTACAACGTCCACCCTTAGCATAGAGACTCTACCCGATCTACCTGTAACCGTATCAGACATTGCCCGCGAAACCAATAAAGACAAACGTCTGGCGCGGGTTTTACATTGGGTAGAGAAAGGGTGGCCGGAAAAAGACGACAATGAGAAATTCAGGACTTTCGGAACCAGCAAACAGAACTGTCTTTACAAAAGGGTTGTTTACTATGGGGGGATAGGGTTGTCATCCCAGAAAAATTACAAAAAAAAGTCCTGGAGTTATTACATGAGGAGCACCCAGGCATCGTCAGAACAAAAGCCTTAGCCAGGAGTTATGCCTGGTGGCCAGGGGTGGACAGACAAATCGAGGCTTGGGTGGCAGCATGCAGGCAATGCCAAGCATCCAGACCAAGCCCCCCCTCCACCCCAATCCGAGAATGGGAAACCCCCAGGGGACCATGGTCCAGGATTCATATAGATTTCAGCGGACCTACGAAGGGACACACCTTCCTCATTCCAGTAGATGCTTACTCCAACTGGCTGAAGGTAAGCAACATGAGAACTACCACCATGGAGGTCGTTACCAAAGAACTCAACAGACTATTCACAACCCACGGCCTCCCAGACATAATTGTATCAGATAATGGGCCCCAATTTACCTTGCTGGAATTCAAAAAATTCCTAGCGGAACGGGGAACACGACGTGCATTGACAGCGCCAGCACATCCGGCGGCAAATGGGAGGGCGGAACGAATGTTCCAATTTATGAAAAAAACAATCCAAAAAATAGAAACGGGAAATACAAGAAAAAAATAATAAAATGCTATTCATACAGCACTTAACCCTAAACACGACAACCAATAAAAGCCGGGCAGAACTATTAATGGGAAGAAAATTAAGGTCCCCACTCGACAGACTGCACCCCACATACAACCCAGAAAACCCGCCCAACTCATCTAGCAAACACCGAACATTCACACCGGGCAACGCAGTATACGCAAAAAACCTCACAGGGGACCCACTCTGGGTACCAGCAACCATAACCCAGGTGACAGGTCCCTGCTCGTACTGGCTACAGACACCGACGGATGAGCATGGAAAAGACACATCGATCAATTAAGATCAAGAACCAACACGGGAAATTCAACCGACACGCAAGCACACACAGAGAAAGGAACCACAGGGGGACGGGGAAACCCCAACACCAGCCAAGAGGGGTGGGAAAACCCCGGAAACCAAAATAACCAAACCCCACAAGAAAGAAACCAAGAATGCTTACCAGCTGAAACAGAAACAGATGAACAACTCGAAGCCTCGCCTAGGAGGAACAGCCAAGCCAGCTCAACCATCCTGGAATGGCCAGGCGGGAGCAACATTGCCAGCAGTTCAACCAACCCGAGTAGACCAGGAGGGAGCTACGGCGAAAGGCCCGGCTCACCCTTCCAGGTGGTTCCACCAATGAGGCAAGGAGTGACACAGAACTCAACCGAACCGATCGAAGACCAGACACCAACTAACCTGCGCAGGTCCAGTAGACAAGTGCGGAGCCCCGCCTACTTACGAGACTACGTCACGTAGGACCATACCAAGAGGGGAGGGGTGTTCTGTATTGTACATTTGCATTCTTGTAAATAACCCTTCTGATTGGCTAAGACGCACGGCTACCTGATTGGCCGAGCAAGCAGCACTGATTGGCCCTCTGCGAATCCCCCGCGATTGGAGGAAACCAATCGTGGGAGATTCAAAGCGGTGTCATTGGCCGCGGCTTGGCCGGAAAGTTCTATATAAGCCGCCGCATACCCTAGCCGGACTGAGCCGATCTCGGAATGAATAAAGAGCTAGAAAGTCACTAAGTCTCACGCCTTCCTTTCATATCGGCGAACGCAACAATACCAACTATATGATCTGATAATCTCCTAGATAAATGAGATAGCACTCTTTCATCTACTGCCATTCAAGAGAGAGAGACTGCTACTGCCATTCAAGAGAGAGAGATGGAGAATGGGAGGGAAGGAAGGAAAAGATGGAAAGAAAGAAAGAAAAAAGAAGGAAAGAAAGATGGAAAGAGAGAGAAAGAAAGAGGGAGAGAAATTCATATGGAAAATATAAAGAGCACATACAAATTTCTTCTGAAACTACCTAATGGCAATGACACTATGAATGAAGAGCAGTTTATTTCAAGCGCTTACAAACTCAGAGAATCTAAGTTTTTAATTAACCTTGACTAGTCCAACTCCATGCCCAAAGTACAGTGTCCAAATAAATGGCTAACCAACTGTAAGTAAAATACATCCAGTGGATGAGAGTTTACCACTTCTCTCTTTCTTCTCCTTCTCCTCCACTGTTGAACTTTTTTCTCCTTCTCTTCCATTGTTGAGTTGAGTCTTGGCAGTTGTCTGGATCAGTCCATGAAGATTTCTTGACAGCATTTTCAGAAGCAGTTTGTCATTTGATCCAAAGTGTTTTGCAGCCATATAATACTGTTGACACATGTTCAGTAGTGGTCCACTAAGAATCTCAGATCTTTGTTGCATGTATGCTTATCCATGATAGGCTCCTCCATCCTCGATTTGAGGCTTTGATTTTACCTACCTAAATCAAGGATATTTAATTCCTCATTGATGCAACTGGGTTGGATTTTGTCTATTGTTCTAGTTTGCCAAGAGGTTACTAAATATGAATACACTTATGAATACCATAGCCCACAAAACCCTTTTTTATAAAAAATAGGATAGGATAGAATAAACTTGGAAAACACCCTGGAGGTCTTCTAGTCCAACCCTCTGCTTAGGCAGGAAATCCTATACTATTTCAGAAAATTGGTTATCCAATCTCTTTTTTAAAACTTCCAGTATTGGAGCATTTACAACTTCTGGAGGCAAGTTGTTCCACTGGTTAATTGTTCTAACTGTCAGGCAATTTCTCCTTAGTTCTAGATTGGTTCTTTCCTTGATTAGTTTCCACCCATTGCTTCTTGTCCTGCCCTCAGGTGCTTTGGAAAATAGTTTGACTTCCTCTTCTTTGTGGCAGCCCCTGAGATTTTGGAACACTGCTATCATATCACCCCCTAGTCCTCCTTTTCATTAAACTAGACATACCCAATTCCAGCAACCATTCTTTATGTTTTTTTGCTCCAATCTCCTCATCATCTTTGTTGCTTTTCTCTACACTCTTTCTAGAGTCTCAACATCTTTTTTACATCATGGCAACCGAACTGGCTGTGGTATTCCAAGTGTGGCCTTATCAAGGCATTATACATTGGTGTTAACTCTTCTTCTTTGTATCTTTATCTCCCATTTTATAAACCTAAGGTCCCTATGCATGAAAGTTTTCCTATTTTTCTTTCTGCAAATATTAGCTATTTGATGGTACATCTCTGCTGCATAATATTTCCTTCTTATTTTCCAATGTGTGTTCTTTTAAACTCTAAAATCATTTGAAGGCTTCCCGTGTCCCTCCAATGGTTGGATATGCACTTTCTCAATCTTTCACTGACAAGTAGTAATGATAATAATAGAAAATAAAAGATTCCAGTACCTTGTTTCTTGAGAACATCTCAAATTTCTTATGTTTCCTTTGACTTAAGCCTGTTGAAGTGGACTCTTCTAAAAATCCAGAAACAAACACTTCTTCTATGTGTATACAACAGTTAGGTTTTATTTGTTTCTTTTTATTATGTTATTATTTATTACAGTTTTATTAAATCCTTATGCATTGTGTTATTTCAATACATGGATGTTTGTATAATATGATTGAACTTTGTTAACATTTTTTTAGATAGCTTAGAGTATTAAATATAGGGAAGGGAAAGGAAAAATATTCTATTGGTGTTAATTACATTTTAGGTGTCAATATTACAAACCTAAAATCATTTTGGCTTTTTCATCCAAAATTGAGTATAAAATTTGAGAAAGAATCAATACAATATATATCAAAATATTTTTTATATACTAGAGGTTTTAATTTTAAACTGATTACTCAATTTTAAAGTGGCTGTTGTGGTTCGCCAGCAGTCTGTGCAGATGGCAGTGGAATTGGACACTGAGGAAGAAAGGGGATCAGTCCAGGAATCTGGCAAGGTCTCAGATGAAAGTCCTGCATCTGATGCAGAGATGAAGCCAGGACCATCTTGGAGTAGGGTGCTGTCTTCGGAGTCTGCCAGTAGAGAGGCAGAGGACCCAGGGGAGCCTGTTGTGCAGAGCTGCTAGAAAGCGAGAGCAGCTGAAACAAAAGGGGCAAATTGGAAGTAAGGCTGGGAGGTGATTGTCCCTCCCATAAAGAATAAAGGACAGGCAAAGATGATGAAACCTTTGCAGGAAGCAAAGTCATTCATTCAGTTCAGATTCTTCTTAAAGCTCTTTGTACTTTGGTTGTTTTTTTTTTTTAGTTCATTTGACACTTTTGTTATTGTCAGCACTTCACAGGAAAGAAAGATGGGTGCTTATCTTGAGGAACTGTTTGAGTTTCATTACTGGCTGGGAATGAAAATAATTCTTAGCATTGCAATAAAACAAGACTTGTTTTTAAAATAAGCTTGTGTGTAATTACGGTCTCCAAAGCCTTGTTCAGAACAGTGGCCCTTGTATTGTTAAATGGTGCGTGTGTGTGTGTGTGTATATATACGTGTGTGTGTATACATAGTACATGTTAATAAAAAAGATAAACAATAAATATAAAAATAATTAAATACCAAAAAAGTAGGAAAAATAACTATTGAGTTTCTGACCTCTCTTTTCATATACATCTTGTTGTGAATGAATAAATGTGTAATAAAGTTATCTTGAGCTTGAAGTCAAGTGCAGGGTTCTGGCCCTGCACTTCTGATTGGCTGTTAAATGGTGAGATCAGATTGGTCCGTTCAGGAGAATCTGATTGGCCATTAACGACCCGTTCTCATTGGTCAACGGAGCTAGCGCTCCCAGGTTTTCATTGGTTGAATAGTTAATAAGTTGCATATATAAGGAAGGCTATAGCAGTTGTTGTTTTGAGCTGTCACACCATGTAAATAAAGAGTTTGAAGTTCACCGTTTCATCGGCTCGTCTCCATTATTTGCACCCATGCTCCAAACTTAACACTGGCGACGAAGGTGGGATGTGGAGACGTCAGAGCTGACTGAACAATGAAGAAGATAGTCGAGCACGTGGCTGAAAACGCACAACAGCAGAACCATGTCCGGCGGCGTCATACCACCTGCTCCGTTTGACTCAGCGGAAAAAGACTGGGAGTCCCACATGGATCATTTCCAAATGTTCTTGGAAACCAATAATTTGAAGGATGCCATGACCAGGAAGAAATGGGCGGTATTCCTAACGCATTGCAGGCCGACCGTATTCAAGATGGCCAAGGCCCTAGCGAAACCGGCTGAACTGAAGGCTATGGACTGGGACGTCCTCAAACACCTACTGAGAGCCCACTATGCACCGACCGTACCAACGCTCGTAAGGCGGCATGAGTTCTATCAAAGAAACCAGTGAAAAGGAGAAAGCGTTGCCGATTTTGTCGCAGACCTCCGAAACCTGGGAGGCCTCTGCGGATTCGCCGACCTGGAAGAGGCTTTGAGAGATCGAATAGTTCTGGGATTAGATGCACTAAATGTGAAGAGTAAGCTGATGGCAAAAGGCGACATCAGCCTTGCCGATGCCATAGCTGATGCTACTGCAGCAGAAGCAACCAGGAAGTCGGCTGCCCAACTGTGCCGCAACCGCACTCCGGTACACCAACCGACCAGCGACATTTCACCCAAGTCAGAAGGACAGCTTCTGATGGCCCACCATGAGGACCTCTCTTCATCGTCAGACAGCGACGAAGAAGAGGTCCATCGACTGCGGTCTGATCGGGACCATTGCCCGAAGTCCCAACACCCATGCGCTGGCTGTGGGGCCAACCATTCCAAGTCCGAATGCAAATTCCGTGATGCGCTCTGCCATGAGTGCGGGAAACAAGGCCACATCGGACAAGTCTGTAGAAGCTTCCGAGGACCCAGCCAGACCTCGAAGGGGGCTAACTAACGCCAATTGACAGGAAACCATCCTGTAAGGCAAGAACCAGTAAACCACTCCTACAGAAACCGAACCTTAAATCGCCCCACGAAGCAAGAGGAGGCTCACCAAACTATCACTATCAGTCACGCCTCTTCCTTGGATGCCAAGAAAATCCAAATTAAAGTGGCCATCGAAAATCAGCCCTGCCAAATGGAAGTCGACTTGGGATCATCTCTCTCGATGGTTTCCTGGAAGACCCTCAAGCAACTCATGCCGACTATGCGGCGCCAAGACCTCCGTTCCCAAAGACTCATACTTAAAGACTATCAAGGGAATAGGATTCCAGTCATAGGATCCAGTCAAGTCCGGGTCTCGTTCAAGAACCGCACAGCGNCCTCGTCCATGAATTCAGGGACGTCTTCGCAGAAAAACTAGGTGAGTACAAGGGGACCCCGATATCATTCAGCCTTAATCCAAAAATAGTTCCCATCCGCCTTAAGCCTCATCGAGTTCCATTTGCCCTGAAACCGAAAATCAATGAACAGCTTGATAAGTTAACAGCCCAGGGAGTGTGAGAGCCAACCGATCACTCTCCCTGGGAGACCCCAATCGTGACACCCATCAAGCCGGATGGGTTGATTAGAATTTGTGGGGACTACCGAGCCACCCTAAACCATGCCCTGCAGCAAAATGCATATCCGGTGCCGGTGGTGCAGCACCTTCTCCATTCCCTGGGGGGCGGAAAAGTCTTCACTAAACTAGACTTAGCTCAGGCATATCAGCAACTGCCAGTTGATGAAAAAACGGCACAGGCACAGACGATTGTAATGCACCGAGGTGCCTTTAAATGTACGTGGCTCCAGTTCGGAGTGAGTGTAGCCCCAGGGATTTTCCAGAACCTGATGGAAAGACTATTACAAGGGATTAAAGGCATT
This sequence comes from Emydocephalus ijimae, assembly GCA_004319985.1. Taxonomy (NCBI): domain Eukaryota; kingdom Metazoa; phylum Chordata; class Lepidosauria; order Squamata; family Elapidae; genus Emydocephalus; species Emydocephalus ijimae. Next base: position 13,132 of record BHEV01016255.1, on the reverse strand, counting down.
GTCCCCTATTTTGACGATGTGTTAATCGCTGCCCCAACTTCAAAAATTTTACGGGATCGCTTAAAATTAGTTCTCCAGAAATTCAAAGACACAGGTCTTAAAGTGAAGAAAAACAAGTGTAATCTGTGTACAGATCGTGTTGAATTTTTAGGGTATTTAATTGACAGTCAGGGCATTCACCCTACCGATAGCAAATTGAAAGCAATAAAAAACGCTCTCAGACCCCGGAATAAGGCCGACCTCCAGGCATTTCTAGGCCTTATCAATTTTTATAACGTATTCCTGCCACACAAAGCGACTGTCGCTGAACCTTTACATCGTTTACTGGACAAAAAAGCAATTTGGGTATGGGGTCATAGAGAAGAGCAGGCATTCCATAATGTGAAAAAACTACTGACTTCGGATGCTGTACTAATGCAGTACAATGAGATCTTGCCATTAACTATTACATGTGATGCATCGCCTTTCGGAGTGGGCGCCATTTTGAGCCATGTATTGCCTAATGGTAGCGAAGCCCCTGTTGCATATTTTTCAAAGACACTTTCAAAAACTGAGAGAAATAATAGCCAGATTGATAAAGAAGCCCTTGCAATTGTGTCTGCTGTTAAAAGATTCCACGAGTACATGTACGGCCGGGCTTTTACTATAGTGACTGACCACAAACCATTGCTGGGAATAATAGCCGGAGATAAACCAACTCCCTACATATTATCTCCCAGAATGACTCGCTGGTCAGAATTCTTGGCTGCTTATAATTATCGGCTGCAATACCTCTCAGGGAAAGCCATTCCCCACGCTGATGCATTAAGCCAAGCACCGCTTCCAGAGACTATCGACGACCCCACGCCTACAGTGACAACGTTGCAGATCGAGGCACTTCGTACACTGCCATTAACTGCCCGTGATATCGCGAGAGAAACAAAACGCGACCCCACCTTAGCACGAGTCCTCAGTTTGGTGGAACGTGGATGGCCATTGGATAAAGTACAGATGACTTCCACCATTCAAAAGTCGACAAACAGAGTTGTTTTCTCAAAAGGGCTGTATCATCTGGGGCGATAGAATCATTATCCCAGAGCGACTCCAACAAGCAGTACTGAGAACCTTGCATGATGGCCACCCCGGCATCGTGCGCATGAAAGTCCTCGCACGCAGCTATGCGTGGTGGCCAGGCATCGACAAGCAAATCGAGACTTGGGTCAAAGCTTGTCATAGATGCCAAGAAGTAAGCAACACCCCACCAAAGGCAATCCCAACTGAATGGGAGACACCGCGGGGACCCTGGTCCCGTATCCATCTGGACTTTGCTGGGCTGGCCAAAGGCCACACCTTTTTGTTAACCGTCGACGCCTACTCGAACTGGCTTGAAATCCACCAAATGAGGAACACGACAACCGAAGCGGTCATTAAGAAACTGGACAGATTGTTTGCAACCCATGGATTACCCGACGTTTTGGTATCCGACAACGGGCCCCAATTTACCGCGCTGTCCTTTGAACAGTACCTGGCGGACTGCGGTATTCGACATGCTCTGACTTCGCCTGTGCATCCTGCGGCCAACGGAAGGGCCGAGCGCATGGTACAATTCGTCAAGAAAATGCTACAAAAAGTGGACTATGACAACATCGAAGAAAAGATAAACCGAATCCTCTTTTTACAGCATATCACTCTGCACAGCATCACCAATGAAACTCCCGCCGAGCTGCTAATGGGACGAAAACTCCACTCCCACCTCGACCGTTTACACCCAGCATACAAACAGGAGAAACCACACGGATCCAGCGGCTGATGCCGTACCTTCCAGGTAGGCAACATGGTGTTCGCTAAGAATTTATCAGGTGATCCGTTGTGGGTAGAAGCGACTGTGGTCCGTGTAACCGGCCCGGGGTCATACCTGGTACAGTGCCGTGACGATAAACTATGGAAGCGCCATATCGATCAACTATGATCAAGGCTGCAGTCAGGGATCTCCAAATCCCCTGATAACCAAACTGAAGGAGGGAGAGATACAGAGGAAGATGAACTGCAACTAGCAGAAAACCTTTTTGAAGGGAACGATAGCGGAATGGAAACATGAGAAGAGGAATCAGGGATGGGAGTGAGCTCACCTCAGGGTGATACCGAAGGTGTTGGTGACAACGAAAACTCGAACTCAGAGTCAGAGACATCCCTTTCGCCAAACAATGCTTTACCTCAACAGGAGTGCAGCCAAATGCCGGGTGCACAGCGAAAATCAAATAGACTAACAAAACAACCGTCCTACCTCAAGGACTACGTAACCGCACCCCGTAAACGGAACCCAGGGGAAAGGGGTGTTGTGAATGAATAAATGTGTAATAAAGTTATCTTGAGCTTGAAGTCAAGTGCAGGGTTCTGGCCCTGCACTTCTGATTGGCTGTTAAATGGCAAGATCAGATTGGTCCGTTCAGGAGAATCTGATTGGCATTAACGAGCCATTCTCATTAGTCAACGGAGCTAGCGCTCCCAGGTTTTCATTGGTTGAATAGTTAATAAGTTGCCTGTATAAGGAAGGCTATAGCAGCTGTTGTTTTCAGCTGTCACACCATGTAAATAAAGAGTTTGAAGTTCACTGTTTCACCGGCTCATCTCCATTATTCGCACCCATGCTCCAAACTTAACACATCTGCTAATGTAATTATTTATAGAGTTTTAGGCTCCCTTAGAAACCAGACAGTAATGATTATACATTTGTCATATGTCAGTAAAGGAGAATAGTTGTAGCTTAGGGTTGAAATGAGAGGTTCTTGGTGCTCTCTGAAAGCAAGTGAGCTAAGTGAGCATCTGTATGATGTGTTGTATGTATAGGAATCATTGAAAGGTTCTTAGTGTTCTCTGAACTTGGTTGTTTTCTTGCAGACATTTTATTATACAAACTAACATCGTCAGAGCTAGTAACTGGCATCCATACTAGATAACATAATCAGTACTATTTCCTAGTTTAGGTAATGAAACATCTGCAACAAAACAACCAAGCTCAACACTGGAAGAAAAACATGATTTCAAAAATACCAGATTGGAAACTTAATTTGAAGAACATAGGAATAGCTAAACTGTGTGCAATGGAATTTTAACTAAATTTAAGTAAGGATTCTTCTTATAAAGGAGAACACCTGTAGCTCAGGGTTGAAATGCTTAGTGCTCTCTGAGCTTAGTGCTCTCTGAGCTTGGCTGTTTTCTTGCAGATGTTTCATTATCCTAACTAGATAACATTATTCGTATTAATAACTAACATTTTATTGCCTAAACTAGGTAACATCATCAGTGCTAGTCACTACCACTGATGATGTGCTAGTTTAGGTAATGAAACATCTTTAAGAAAACAACCAAGTGCAGAGAACACCAAGGACTCATCATTTCAACTTGAGCTACAAATATTGTCCTTTATAAGAATTATTCTTGTTTAAATTTAGTTAAAATTCAATTGTGTGTAGTTTAGCTATTACTGTAATTCTTCAAATTAAGTTTAGCTACTGTTATATTCTTCAAGTTAAATTTCAAATTAATTCTTCAAATTAAGAATACAGAAGAATCGTGCTCATGTTCTTTGAAATTATTTTTGAAATCATACCTAATTGGAGAAGTTGTAGTTTTGTTTCACATTTAAACTGCAAGAATTTCTGCATTACACTATGCATGTCTTTTGGACTTTTTAAACTTTTTTTCTTTTTTACTTTCCATTTTATGTCTGTTTTTTACATGTCCACCACATGTGATAAAACATTCCTTGTCTTTCAGGACATTTCTAACACTTATCCATCTTAGATAACACTGATGGCGTTGTATAAAACTTTTTGTAACCAATTTTCCTTCAAGTTATAACTTGGTATAAATTTTCTTGTTTTAGTCCATAATTCTTCCCATTGTTGTATTGTAACTTTTTTGGTGAAGTTGCGTTCAATGAGTGTTCATTCAGCTCTCTCATCTCCGTATCCCATCCTCGTCGCCAGTGTTAGATCTGGGAGAGTGGGCGCAAGGAATGGAGACAAGGCATCGAACAGTGACTCCAACTCTTTATTAGTGACTTCAGAACAGAGCAAACAACTAGGGCAGCAGCAGCTCCTTTTATAGAGCTGGCTGCTGTCACAACACCCAATGATTTGAGTTTGCCACGCTGAGAGCGTCCAATCAGCAGCGACCCGCTATCAACCAATCCGATCAGCCAAAACTGACCAATCATGATCCGCTGTCAACGGGACAATCAGAAGTGCAGGCTAGGAACCTGTCGTGAAAAGAAAACTACTAGAATCGCAAGCTAACGAGTTTGCTTAGTTCGTAACAGTTATAGCTGTCCAGTATATTATTAACAAGTTGCATTTTTTCATCATTTAATCAGGTCCAGTTCTCAAAGATTACCTGGAAAAGATGCTGCAGTTTTTCTAACAAGATTTTTCAGAAATGGTTTGCCATTGTCTCTTTCCTTGAGTGAGAGAGAGTGACTTGTCCAAGGTCATCCAACTGATTTTACGGCCAAGGCAGGACTATAATTCATAGGCTCCTCATTTCTACGCTGATGCTTTCTCTATTACACAAACTGACTCAATTGTAAATAGTTAGATACATTATTGTATCATGTTATAAGACTAAAAACACTACTAAAATTAAGCTAAAACTGAATATCAAGAAATGTCCTCATCACTGTATAAATTGCCAAATAGAATTACACACTGTAGCAAGTACAGTTCATATTCTTAATTATTATTATTTATTTAAATATCTTATAAAATTGAAGCATAGCTTTCACACAAATAATCCCTAAACTTGAATGTGGTACAAATGTATTCATTTAAGAATAATGTCTAGTTTGAGTTGTTGTCATATTTCCATTTATGATATGAAGTTAGTCTATATACCTAGGCATATAACTTAGATACCCAAGAACTGTCAGAAATTAGTTAGGCATTGTTCACTGAAGAAATAAAACTGCCTTTCCAATAAGAAGCGTATAGTACTGATAGTCCTCAACTTATAACCACATTTTGAACGAGAATCTTCATTACTAAGCAATGTGCTTGTTGAGTAAATTGTCATGCAACTGACCCAATTTTACAACCATTTTTATTATGGTTGTTAAGGATATCCAGCTTCCCCAATTGACTTGATTGTTGGAAATTCAATCCAAATTGTGATCATGTGATCATAGTTTGACAATGGATCATAACTCATTTTTTTCCAATGCTGTCATAACTTTGAAGCATCATTAATGAATAGCTGTAAGTCAAGGACTACCAGCATCCTTGCAGCAGGCTGTACAGTACATATGAACTATAGAATTAATTCCCTTGTCATTGAAAGTAAGATTCATTTCCAGAGTGTTCATCAGCATTAGATATTTGGAAATTACAGAATTTTGGGATAGAGGGGGCAGGAAGATCAATTTCATGATTCCCTGATGTTGTTTTTGTCTTTTTTTAATCTCAACTTTTTATATGAAGTCATGGAAGACACATGTTGTTTTTTCGAGCATTTAATGTGATATGTTATTTTAAACATACATTGGACATGTGAAAGTCATGCAGACACATTGTTGTTTCTTCTAGCATTTAATGTGATATGTTATTTTAAACATACATTGGACATGTGAAAGTCATGCAGACATGTATATCCAGCAGGTGAAAAAGCAGGTAGTTTTGAACTATATTTCTCTAAATAACGATTCAGTTTAAAGTAAGAGTTGCAAACAAAAAACAAAACATTTTGTAGATTTCTGCAGAGGATGATATTAGCCAATAGCATCATGATACTATCAATGAGTTCTTGCTGGGATGTATTAGGAGAATTGGGCTTGATTGAATTCCATACTGTACTTTTGGGATACTATTTCTTTTACCCTACAAGATATTTTAGCTACCGCTGTAAATAATTCTTTGCTTTCTGGTCTCTTTAGTTGCACTGCCACTGTTTCACTAAGGCCAATGTCCTTTTCCAATCTGGAAATCACTTTGAAAAGATCTTTGGAATGGACTGTGCTACACAAGTGTGCATTCAGCATAATTTGAAACATCTAGTATTAAGGGCAATTGTCTATATGTTTCCCTGGGTAACTCGACAAAGCTGTAGCGTTAGCTTTGAGATGAACTCTGTCAAGTTTGAAGCATGGGTGATAATGAATGGAGATGAGCTGGTTCAACGGTGAACTTCAACTCTTTTATTTGCATAGTGACAGCTCCAAACAAGGGCAGCTAAGACCCTCTTTATAAAGGTAACCCAATAATTATTTAACCAATAAGAACTCAGGAGCGCTCGCTCCATTGAACCAATACGAAAGCTCTGTTAATGGCCAATCAGATTCCCCTGAACGGGCCAATCTGATCCTGCCATTTAACAGCCAATCAGAAGTGCAGGGCCAGAACCCTGCACTTAACTCCAAGCTCCAGATAACTTTATTAACATCCTATGCATTCACAACACCCCTTCCCCCTGGCTTCTTTTTGTAGGGCGCAGTTACATAGTCCTTTAGATAGGACAGTTGCTTCATTAGTCTGTTTGATTTCTGCTGTGTATCTTGTGTTTGTCTGCACTTCTGCTGAGGTAGATCGTTGTTTAGCGAAGGGGTTTCTTCAGGTTCAGCGTTCACGTTTTCATCCTCTCCGATATTCTCGGTAACTTCCTGAGGTAGACCTACTACTGTCTTTGGTTCCTGTTCCTCTGTCTCTATTCTGCTATCATTCCTTTCAGACAGGTTTTCTTCTATTTGAATTTCATCTTCTTCTGTATCTCCCCCCCCCCCTCAGTTTGGTCATAAGGGAGTTCAGAAATGTCTGAGCGGAGCCGTGATCGGAATTGATCGATATGGCGTTTCCAAATTTTATCATCAAGGCATTTTACGACGTAGGATCTTGGGCCGGTTACACGTATTACTGTTGCTTCTACCCACAGCGGATCGCCCGATAGGTTTCTAGCGTATATCAAATTGCCTACCTGGAAGGTATGGCATTGGCTGCTGGATCCAAGTGGTTTTTCCGGTTCATAAGCTGGGTGTTACCAGTCGAGGTGGGAGCGGAGCCTGCGTCCCATTAGCAATTCGGCGGGAGTTTTGTTGGTGATGCTGTGAGGTGTGATGTGTTGTAGAAAGAGGATTCGGTTGATTATTTCATCGATGTTATCATAGTCTAATTTCTGCAATGTCTTTTTGACGAATTGAACCATGCGCTCAGCCCTTCCATTGGTGGCAGGGTGCACAGACGAGGTGAGCGCATGTCGGATGCTGCGGTCAGCCAGGTACTGCTCGAAGGACAGCGCTGTAAATTGGGGCCCGTTGTCGGATACCAGAACATCTGGTAGTCCGTGGGTTGCAAACAGTCTTTCCAGTCGTTTGATGACTGCTTCGGTGGTCGTGTTCGTCATGCGGTGAATCTCGAGCCAATTCGAGTAGGCGTCGACAGTTAGAAGAAAGGTATGGCCTTTGGTCAGCCCCGCAAAGTCCAAGTGAATGCGGGACCAGGGTCCCCGTGGCGTTGCTCACTTCCTGGCAAAAGCCCGTTGGTTGGAATGGCTTTTGGTGGGGCGTTGCTCACTTCCTGGCATCTATGACAAGTTTTAACCCAGTTCTTGATGTGCTTGTCGATGCCAGGCCACCAAGCGTAGCTTCGCGCAAAGGCTTTCATTTTCATGATACCGGAATGGCCATTGTGCAAGGTTCTGAGTACTGCTTTTTGGAGTCGTTCTGGGACAACGACTCTATCGCCCCAGATGACACAGCCCTTTTGCGAAAACAACTCTGTTTGCTGCGTCTTGAATGGTGTGAAGTCATCTGATAGCTGGTCCAATGGCCATCCGCGTTCTACCCAGCTCAGGACTCGCACTAAGGTGGGGTCACTTTTGGTTTCTCTCGCGATATCTCGGGCGGTTAATGGCGGCGCGTGTACCATTTCAATTTGTAACGTGGTTACCATTGGAGCGGGATCATTGAGAGTCTCTGGGAGTGGTGCTTGGCTCAATGCATCGGCATGGGGAATGGTTTTCCCTGGGCGGTATTGCAGCCGATAATTATAAGCAGCCAAGAATTCTGACCAGCGAGTCATCCTGGGAGATAATATGTAAGGAGTCGGCTTATCTCCAGCTATTATCCCTAATAACGGTTTGTGATCAGTCACGATAGTAAAAACCCGGCCATACACATACTCGTGAAATCTTTTAACGGCAGATACGATTGCGAGGGCTTCTTTATCGATCTGGCTATAATTACGCTCCATTTTTGAAAGTGTCTTGGAAAAGTATGCAACAGGGGCTTCGTTACCATTAGGCAGTACATGGCTCAAAATGGCGCCCACTCCAAAAGGCAAAGCATCGCATGTGATATTCAACGGCAAAGTTTCATTGGACTGCATGAGTACAGCATCAGAAGTCAGTAGTTCTTTTACATTATGAAATGTCTATTCTTCTTTATGACCGCACAACCAAATTGCTTTTTTGTCTAGTAAACGATGTAACGGTTCAGTGACAGTTGCTTTATGCAGTAGAAATACATTACAGAAGTTGATAAGGCCTAGGAATGCCTGGAGATCGGCCTTGTTCCGAGGCCTGGGAGCGTTTTTTATTGCCCTCAATTTCCTGTCGGTAGGGTGAATACCCTGACTGTTACCCTAAAAACTCCACGCGATCTGTACACAATTTGCACTTGTTCTTTTTTACTTTAAGGCCGGCGTTTTGAAATTTTTGTAGGACTAATTTTAAACGATCTAGTAATATTTTCTTTGTTGGTGCAGCAATCAATATATCATCAAAGTATGGGACCACGCCTTTAATCCCTTGTAGTAACCTTTCCATAAGGCTTTGAAAAATTCCCGGGGCTACACTAACTCCGAATTGGAGCCGTGTACATTTAAAGGCACCTCGGTGTGTCACTATCGTTTGTGCCTGTGCCATCTTTTCATCAACAGGTAGTTGTTGATATACCTGAGCTAAGTCTAATTTAGCGAACTTTTCCACCCCCAAGGGAATGAAGGAGGTGCTGCACCACCGGCACCCAATAAGCATTTTGCTATAGGGCGTGGTTCCGGGTTGCCCGGTAGTCCCCACAAATTCGAATGGACCCATCCGGTTTAATTGGTGTTACGATTGGGGTCTCCCAAGGAGAGTGATTGGTAGGTTCTAGCACCCCCTGAGCTATTAATTTATCGAGCTGTTCGTTGATTTTCGGCTTTAAGGCAAACGGAACTCGACGGGGCTTAAGGCGGATGGGAGCTATCTTTGGGTCAAGGCTGAATGATATTGGGGTCCCCTTGTACTCGCCTAATTTTTCTGCGAAGACATCCTGGAATTCGTGGATGAGGTCCTCCTCCCAGTCGCTTCTGCTGACCCGGTTTATGCCTGCCACTTCAATGTCAAGTGGCGCAAACTATTGGAGGCCTAGCAGACTAGGCTGATCTTTGTCGATCACAGTTAGCGGTAAGTATGCTGTGCGATTCTTGAATGAGACTCTGACTCGAATGGATCCGACGACAGGGATTCGATTCCCTTGATANCCGGTTCTCGATGACCACAGGAATTCGGATTTTCTTGGCATCTAAGACAGAGGCATGACCGATAGTGATAGTATGGTGAGCCCCTTCTCGCTTCGTGGTGTGATTTAAAACTCGGTTTCTGTAGGAGTGGTTTACTGGTTCTCGCCGTACAGGATGATTTCCTGTCAATTGGCGGTAGTTAGCCCCCTTTGAGGCCAGACCGGTTCCCTGTGAGCTTCGGCAGACCCGTCCGATGTGACCTTTCTTTCCACACTCATGGCAGATTGCGTCATGGAATTTGCATTCAGACCTGGGATGGTTGGCCCCGCAGCCGGTGTAGGGACTTCGAATAGTGGTCCCGATCGGACCGTAGTCAATGGACCTCTTCTTCGTCGCTGNAGGGACTTCGGATAGTGGTCCCGATCGGACCGTAGTCAATGGACCTCTTCTTCGTCGCTGTCTGATGACGAAGAGAGGTCTTTGTGGTGGGTCGTCAGAAGCTGCCCTTCTGACTTGGATAAAATGTCGCCTGTCAGTTGTTGTGCTGGAGCGCGGTTGTGGTGCAATTGGGCAGCCGACTTCTTGGTTGCTTCGGCTGCCACAGCATCATCGATTGCATCAGCAAGGCTGATGTCGCCTTTTGCCATCAGCTTGCTCTGCACGCCTGGTGCATCTAATCCCAGGACTATTCTATCTCTCAAGGCCTCTTCCAGGTTGGCAAACCCTCAGAGGCCTCCCAGGTTTTGGAGGTCTGCGACGAAATCAGTGACACTTTCTCCTTTTCACTGGTTTCTTTGGTAGAACTCGTGCCATCTTACGAGCGTGGGCATGGTCGGTGCGNTTAGGAATACCGCCCATTTCTTCCCGGTTGAGGCATCCTTCAAATTGTTAGTTTCCAAAAACATTTGGAAATGATCCATGTAGGACTCCCAGTCCTCTTGCGCTGGATCGAACGGAGCGGGTGGTATAACGCCGCTGGACATGGTTCCTGCGTTTTGCATCGTCAGTCATGTGCTCGGCTTCTTCTTCTTTGTTCAGTCAGCTCTGTTGTCTCCACATCCCATCCTCGTCGCCAGTGTCAAGTTTGAAGCATGGGCGATAATGAATGGAGATGAGCCAGTTAAACGGTGAATTTCAACTCTTTTATTTACATAGTGACAGCTCCAAACAAGGGCAGCTAAGACCCTCTTTATATAGGTAACCCAATAATTATTTAACCAATAAGAACTCAGGAGCGCTAGCTCCATTGAACCAATACGAAAGCTCTGTTAATGGCCAATCAGATTCCCCTGAACGGGCCAATCTGATCCTGCCATTTAACAGCCAATCAGAAGTGCAGGGCCAGAACCCTGCACTTAACTCCAAGCTCCAGATAACTTTATTAACATCCTATGCATTCACAACAAACTCAATATCCTGCACGATCATATATTAGCCTGAAAAACAGGAAATGAAGAATTGAATGCAAGTCTTCCAGTCTCTGTGGGAATGATTTTTTCTTTTCTTTTTTTAATGAGGAACACTGACGACTGGCAGCTCTGTCTAGATTATACTAACATGTCTTTTGCTTATATGATCTGAAATAATAAAATATGTTTTTGGTTTAAAGAGTTGCAGTACCCAAAAGCTCTTGAAGCCCTCTTACCTTTGTGGGAAGCTCCCCCTCCCCACCCAAAGAATGAAATATTTTGGGAAATATTAAAAAAAAGACAGAATATTATATTTCCCTAAAGGAGAAATGGAGAAACATGTTTTTAGAGGCAGAAAGCAGTCCCCAAGTCTTTCATAATAGCATTATTATTCAGTCAGTTTTCAATCCAGGGATAATCCAAATATCTAATTCCAGTGTCAAAAAACAGTTCAATAACAGACTTACATTAAATCCAGTAATATCAGTCAATTAGAAGAAATGGAGGAACAGTAATACTTTACAACAGAAGGAAACAGAGATACACTCACGCTTTCTTCTGAGACTCAGACTGAAACAACCCAAGTTTCTGGCTCCATCTTATCGCCATTTGAGAAACCACACCTAATTACAGTTTTGCATTTTCTTAAAGATACAGTTTTAAAATGTTTATCCTGGTTTATATATTTCTAACCCAAATACCTGTTAGGTGACATTTATTCCTAACATTCTCCCCTTTTGGGTAAGATAATATATACAACCTTACATTCTAAGTCCATAATCTTCACAGCATGCCTTATGCTTTACAGAGCCTTGGGCCTTTGTAAAATGATCTGCTATATTGTTTTCTGATGTACAGTATTCTAGCTTAATCATCTTACTTTGCACACATTGTCTCACATTTAAATATCTTAAATCTCTGTGTTTCATTCTTGTTTTAACAGCAATATTTGAAGCCATCTGTATTGGTTATCTTCATAAATAACAATAGAATCTGTTACATTAATTCCCATGTCAATTAGTAATTGTTTATACAAAACTAAATCTGTACATAATAAAGACAAGCATGAGAATTCAGCCTCCACTGTTGACAAACTTAGATGTTTCTGTCTAATAGACCTCCATCCAATCAATGCTTTTCTCAATAATACAGCAGTCCGCGATGTAAATTTTCGTGTATTTATGTCTGTAGCAAAATCTGCATCAGCATATGCAGTTAAATTCAGTTCATTTTTAGGCTCCAAATATAATGCATAGTGCATTGTTTTTTTCAGATATCTTAACACACGTTCAGCAGCTTGCCAGTGCCTTTCAGTTGGCTCAGTGTTAAATCTCGCTAATTGATTAACACTGTATGCAATATCTGGCCTTGACCAATTACTGAGATAAAATAAACTACCAATCAAGGACTGATAAATGTTCTTATCAAAAATAGGACTTTGAACATCACTATGGCTAAATTCCTGGCTCATTGGTGTTTTAGCTGGCTTACAAAGTTCCATTTTAAAACTTTTTAGTAATTGGTTAATTTTATCTGCCTGTGAGATTTTGTATCCTCTCCTAGTTCTATCTATCTTTACATCAAGATATTGTTTGATTTCTCCTAACTGTTTTATCTTAAATTTCTTTTCCAATAGTGAAATTATATCAGTAGCTTCTTGTTCAGTTTTGGTGATTAATGCTATGTCATCAGTAAATAATAACAATAATGACACTTTACCATTACTTTCCTTTTTAAACAAACATGGATCAGCCATGCCAGCTACAAAATGTATTTTAGTTAATTCTTTAACTATACATTGGTTCCACTCATATCGTGATTGCTTCAAACCATAAAGACGCCTCTTCAATTTCCAGCAATCATTATTATCAGTATTATCATTTTTGAGACCTAAAGGTTTCTTTAAATATACAGTGTGTTGCAATGGTGCATGCAGATATGCTGTTTCTACATCCAAATGATTTATAATGTATTTCTCCTTAGCTGCAGAATTCCTTATGCCACCAGACTCGAAATTCTAGACCTAGAAAACCTAGAACTATGCCAGCTTCGGTCCAATCTAAGTATAGTATATAAAATCATACATTGCAATGTCCTACCTGCAAAATCATGCATTGCAATGTCCTACCTGCAAAATCATACATTGCAATGTCCTACCAGCTTCAACCATAACCACATAAGAGCAAACAATAGATACAAACTCAAGGTTAATTACACCAAACTTGATTGCAGGAAATACGACTTCAGCAACAGAGTGGT
>BHEV01016253.1:0-11943 GCA_004319985.1 Emydocephalus ijimae | reverse complement strand
CGGACTGCCAGACGTTCTGGTATCAGACAACGGGCCCCAATTTACCGCGCTGTCCTTCGAGCAATACCTCGCTGACCGCGGTATCCGACATGCGCTCACCTCACCTGCACATCCTGCTACCAATGGAAGGGCTGAGTGCATGGTTCAATTCATTAAAAAGACCTTGCAGAAATTAGACTACGATAAGATCGATGACAAAATCAACTGAATCCTCTTCCTACAACACATCACACCGCACAGCATCACTAATAAAACTCCCGCTGAACTGCTAATGGGACGCAGACTCCGCTCCCACCTTGACCGGTTACACCCAGTTTATGAGCCGGAAAAACCACTCGGATCCAGCAGCTGATGCCGTACCTTCCAGGTAGGCGATTGGGTATACGCTAAAAACCTGTCCGGTGATCCACTGTGGGTTGAAGCAACAATCATACGTGTAACTGGCCCAAGATCCTACATTGAACAATGCTTCGACGACAAAATTTGGAAACACCATATCGATCAGTTACGATCACGGCTCCGTTCAGACAATTCCAAATTCCCTTATGACCAAGCTGGGGGGGGGGGAGATACAGAAGAAGACGAAACCCCGATAGAAGAAAACCCGTTCGGTAGAATCGATAGCGGAATAGAGACACAGGAAAGAGATCTAGAGACGGTAGTAGGTCTACCTCAAGGAGCTACCGACAATAGCGGAGAGGACGGAAACGTGAACGCTGAACCTGAAGAAACCCCTTCGCTAAACAACTATCTACCTCAGCAGAATGGTAGCCAAAAACAGGACGCACAGCAGAAGTCGAACAGACTAATAAAGCAACCGTCCTATCTAAAGGACCATGTAACTGCGCCCTGTAAAAAGAAGCCAAGGGGAAGGGGTGTTGTGAATGCATAAAATGTAATAAAGTTATTCGGAGCTTGGAGTTAAGTGTAGGGTTCTGGCCATGCACTTCTGATTGGCTGTCTAATGGCAGGATCGGATTGGCCCGTTCAGGGGAATCTGATTGGCCATTAACAGAGCCTTCGTATTGGTTCAATGGAGCAAGTGCTCCTGAGTTCTTATTGGTTAAATAGTTATTGGATTATCTTTATAAGAGGGTCGTAGCTGCCCTGTTTTCCTGAGCTGTCACTATGTCATAAAAGAGTTGAAGTTGACCGTTAACTGGCTCGTCTCCATTCATTATCGCCCATGCCCCAAACTTGACACTTCTGCTGTAAACTACTGCTACTTTCTTCCTTCCCTCCCTCCCTGACATTTTTAGGCATATTTTAGGTTACAATGGAAATACAGACAACATCATGCTATTGGAATTATGATTTTGCTTCCTTTTCCATTATAATAGAATTGCTATATTTTGGTATCATATATTTATGACAATTGCAATATGCCGGGGTCATGTGATCACCATTTGTAACTTTCCCAGCTGACTTCCAACAAGCAAAGTCAATGAGTTAAAGTGGTGGGATTCAAATTCTTTTTACTATTGGCTCTGTGGGCATGGCTTGGTGGGCGTGGCAGGGGAAGGATACTGTAAAATCTCCAGTCAGAGGTGGTATTTGCCGGTTCTCTGAGCTACTCAAAATTTCCCCTACTGGTTCTCCAGAACTGATCAAAACCTGCTGAATACCACCTCTGAGTTAAACCAATAACGATTGTATGATTCACTTTACAATTGCAGTGATTTAGTTAACAACTGTAGCAAAAAAAGTCATAAAATAGGGCACAACTCACTTAGCATGAAAATTTGTTGTAAATTGAAGACTACTTGTACTGATCTATGACAAAGAATCAAATACCATCAATTAAAAAGAGAAATGTTATAAAAGAGAAATGTATCATAGTCTTCTTTAAACCCCATTCACATGCAGGACTCCACATTGGACCTCTGAGCAACTAAGTAGTGCAGTTCAGTAGTGGCTTTACTTGGGTTATGACTTCTCCAAAATCACCAATTTATCATCTTGTTTGATTGATGATAGCAATCTCAACTCAACTCCACTGTACATAGGTTAATCTTCTACACACTTTAAAAAAAAACTGTATTAAGAAAAGAACAGGAGCCAAGGTGAACAATTATTATTCCCAGATTAATTTACATTCAGAAGTTGTAGGTGCTCCATCACTGGAGATTTTTTAAGAGTGAACAGCTACTTGTCTGAAATGGCATAGGGCTGTGATGGTGAACCTATGGCACTCAGAGCCATGTGTATGGGCACACAATCCCCAGGCAAACTTACCTGCACTGCGCATGCGTGCACCTCCCAGCTGATTTTCGGCCAGTTTGAGGCCTTTTTCGGCCTGCCAGAGGCTTGAGGGAAGCCCCTGCAGGTTTCTGCAGGCTGAAAAATAGGCCCATTTTGTCACTTCTGGTATTTCCGGAAATACAGGAAGTGATGAAATGGGCCCATTTTTCGGCCTGTAAAGCCTGCAGAGGCTTTCCTCAAGCCTCTGGGAGGCCAACAAAGGCCACTAACTGGCCAAAAATCAGCTGGGAGATGCAGTGCAGGTAAGGGGGTGGCGGAGGGGTTGTGTGCGCATGTGCAGGGGGCGTGCATTGCCTTCTAGGTGCTGGCACGTGAGTGCAAGTGCATGCACAATTTTTGGCACAGGAGCCCAAAAAGGTTAGCCACCGCTGGTATAGGGTCTCCTGCTTGAGCAGAGGGTTGGATTAGAAGTCCCTCCCAGCTGTATTCTGAATTGAATTGAATGAATCATTGCAGTTAAGTTAGTAACATGGTTATTAATTGAATCTGGCTTCCCCATTGACTTTGCTTCTCAGAAGATTGTAAAAGCTGGTCCTGGGATACTGCTGCCATCATAAATACAGTTGTCAAGTATCCAAATTTTGATTATGTGGCCATGGGGATGTTGCAACAGTCATAAGTGTGAAAAACGGTAATAAGTCACTTTGTGCTGCTGTAACTTTGAATGGCCACTAAATGAACTGTTATAAATTGAGGATTATGTGTATTATGGAAAAGTTGGATGGAAAAAAGGATATAGTCTTTGGACTGATAGATGATGAAGATTAATTTTTATTATATTCTCATTAATAGATAAATATCAACTATCAGATGTAATCCAGTGGCAATATTTACAGTTAACAATGTTGCTTGGATCAGCAGCATTTTCAGCTTCTGGACATCTGAAACAACTTGTTTAATTCTTTAAAATTAAAGAAAAACTACAATTCATTTCTATAGATATTTGTAATCAAAAAAATCAATTTCATATGCAGATCCTAAGATATGCTATTTGATATGCAGATCCTAAGACATGTAATAAAGAATGGAAGGTTCCCATATTGCTAGACAATGGTAGAGTGGTTTAACTTCTATAGCAGGCATGTCAATAGACCTCAAATTGTGACACATATATATATATAGAGTACCCCCAAATCATAACTGTGTGACAAAAGCTAATACTATCGGACAATAATATTCTTTTGAATGATACACCTGGTATGTGGAATTCAAACAGAAAATATAAATAGATTTTCCATGCCTATATTATGGCCAAAAGACTGATAAAGCAGCATTGGAAAGATATAAATGTTTGTTTCCATTTTCTCAATGGATTGAGAACCTGATTGATTTGCTATTTATGAGCAGATTGCTTATAGAAATAGACTTTGTTTGGACAAATATAATGAAATATGGGACTTCATTTATACAAAATACAGTCGACTAAAAATGATAGTTATACAAATGTATTGGAAGCTTATAATGAATAATAATTACATTAGACAACTATATATAGAATTGCAATTATTTAAAATGGCCCATATTTTTCTGTTTCCTTTATTTCTGCTTCATGTTGTTCCTTCCTTCTGTTTCATTTTTGTTCCTCTGTTCATTTTCTTTTAAAAGTGTGTGTTTTTCTTTGATAGTATATGTATTTTCATTTTTATGCATGGGGGTTTCTGTTTCTTTGTCACTATTTTAGAAAGCTGTAAAAGAATTAATTTATAAAGTAAAACATAGAAGCCACAGCAATTATTTTTAGATCTAGTTCTCAGGAGTAATTGCTTTACAGGGACTGGATATTATTAGCTACATGATAGGGCAGGGGTGTCAAACTTGTGTCATCATTGCGGCATAACATGATGTATCGGAACTTTTTTCCCCTTTGCTGAACCAGGTGGGGGCGGAGCCATCATGTGACACTTCTGGCTCACAAGCTTTGAGTTTGACACCCCTGTTTTAGGGGACTCTGGAACATTTTAACAGTAATTGACCATTTCCTTGATTGCAGATTACAGGAAAGGAAGCATCTGCCCCGGAGTAAATGACCAATTTATATTGAAATTAAGTTTCTCTATGTGATCAAGTACTCCTCTATGCTTGCCAAATTGTAATGGATTAGTCATCTTTTCTCTCTCTCTCTCTCTCTTTCCATTTCCTTAAAGTCTTTGGCTTAAATTCTTAAAGAGCTTTTCAATTTGAGATAAATATTGATAGTTGATCCCTCCTTTCTACTTTTCTGTTGGTCCTGCCATTACTCTTGTCATATTCCTCTTTCCCTACACTATCTACAAATCATGGGTGGGCTAAAGACATATTTGGATCTATGAGTAGATTGCTCTAAAGTATGCAATAAAACAGAAAGAGTTTCTAGCTCCCACTAGCAGTAGCATATACTAACTTTGATAGTGGCTTATCTGTTTGTTTAATCAGTGATGTCATCAAAGTAAACAAACCCCACATGGTGCAGATGTCCCTGGGTCATGACCCTACCAGGATATGATGTGCATAGCCCCTTCCCCCAGTGAGGTTGGGAGCAAACTCTATTTGGTGCCTTGTGAAAAAGAAAAGGAGTTCCCAAAAAGCAAATTTTAGGGGCTTTGCTGGAGAGGGTTGAAATAAAACTTTATTCAGATAATGCTTCAAAATGTTTGTGTGTGTGTGTGTTTGATTTATCAGTTAAATGTGCAAACATGTGGAAGGTATAACTCGGAAAAAAAGACTATTAGTAGAAGCTCAAATAAGTTATATTTTGAGTGAGTTTGATTCCTGATGACAGTCTTAACATAGTCACCCAGTTTTCTAAATTTAAAGAAATTTGTTTGGAATAGTTATGCATATGGCTCAGAAGGTCAGGAAATTAATTTTTCTAAACTATTAATGCACAACAGTATGTGTTGTTCACAGAGTGATTTACCACAACTGTTTCTCTTACAATTAAAGGTCATTATTATTCTGGAACACAAAGGAATTTTTTTTAAAACATGTGACTTGGCAGAACTCAGTAATTATATCAGTTAGTTGATCAATAGCTAAACCAACATAAACCAAACAGTTGCTTCTTTCTGCATGTTTCTTGTATTTCAAATTAAAGAACTTTAATTTAAACAGTTTCTAGGATCTCTGGGCAAGGTAGTCAGACACATTAGCTTCTAGCTAATTGGATATCAGCTACCAATGCAAATTGGTGAACATCAAGAGAAAAGTGGGTTGAAGAATTCCAGGCACAGGTTGTAGGAGGCAGTGTTCATCTCCGTTACAAAGCCAAAGAGCCAGCACTGTCTGAAGACTTCTCTGTGGTCATGTGGCTGGCATGACTAATGGTGAAGGTGCACAGAACACTGATACCTTCTCACCAAAATAGTCCCTATTTTTCTACTTGCATTTTTATATGCTTTCGAACTGCTAGGTTGGCAGAAGCTGGGACAAGTAACGGGAGCTCATCAATTACATGGCACTAGGGATTCAAACCACTGAACTTCTGGCCTTTCTGATCGACAAGCCCAGTGCCTTAGTCACTGGGCCACCACATCCCTTGTCCTCCATAGTGATGTGGAATTGATAGTGATGTCTTTTAAGGTCAAGGGGCCCAGAGAGCTCTCATTTTGAACCAAATTCCAAGCAGTAAAGCCCCATATGAGCCTCTACTGAAATTAAGCAGGGTTTCAACCTCAGATAGAAATTAGAGACATTCTGGGGATATTGCAGTGGGGCCCTTTAAATATTTAGAGGGAACACCTTTAAGAAGGGTAAAATGATGAGGCTTCCAGCTGGGCGCTGTGTTGATGCGGAGCTGAGGAGCAGATCGCCACTCTGAAAGGCTCCAATTTTCACTGCTTGGTGGCTTCCAGGAGCGTGTTGGACCTCAGAGGGGTAAACAGATGAAAGGGGGAGACTTGGAGATCTCGGGGAGGTGCCACGATCCTGCAGATTACAAGAGAATCCCCCAAAAACCAGCAGCAGAAGAGGGAGATTGTACAGATCTGAACCATAGACGTGGCAGCCCAGCAGCTTAAAGAAGAAGGAAGGAAGCAAAGAGTGGAAAACAGCAAATTGAGTCGTGGAAAGGGGAACTTAAAGAAGATTTCCAGAATACTGATTTATACTACAAAGGGAAATTGAAAATTGAAACTCCAAACCGAACAGTGCAGCAAAGCGGCAGAAATATTGGAAGGAGTACTAACTAAAGAAATGGCAGTAATTTGTGCTGATTAATGGAGCTCTGAAAATGGAGGAGCTGAAGGGTGAGACAACACCTTTTACTTTGGGAGCTGAAAAGGGGGTTGTATAACTATATTTTTTGGTGATTGACGTTTGGGAATTGTGGGAAGAAAGAGAAAGTGACAGTGACGTGTCCAAGTGAGACAGAGAGATTGGAAGAACAGCTGAGAGTAAAAACTTGAAAAGAGAACAATTGATACTTTAAAAGATTTAAGGAAAGGATTGAGGAAAGAAACTTTATAATTGCAATATTTGTCTGATAACTGTGATAAAGAAAAAAGGAAGAAATAATATAACTAAGATTTATAAGTGGAACTAGGACTGTGTGGAAAAAAAGAATAAAGGAGCAAGAAGAAGAAGCCAAAATAGAAAGGAGAAACGAAATGGTGCGAGTGACTGTGCAAATTTAAAAAGGACATTTTGAACTCGAACTAAGAACTGTAATAAGGTATTTATCGAAGAAGAAGAAGAAGAAGAAGAAGAAGAAGAAGAAGAAGAAGAAGAAGAAGAAGAAGAAGAAGAAGAAGAAGAAGAAGAAGAAGAAGAAGAAGAAGAAGAAGAAGAAGATCATCATCATCATCATCCATGGATATCACTCAACCAGTCAAACATAGATGTAACTAAATAATATTGGTAAAACATAATCTTAATAGATGTACATGTGTTAGAATATTGAGTTAAGAATGCTGGTTAATAATTTTTGAATAACTAGACAATTGAAAGTGTGTTGTATAAATATAGAACTCAGACCTTCAAATAATAATCATATAGTAAGAAACTGAGGTATTTTTATTCTGAAGTAAGCATATAACTAAGAATAAAGAAATAGATTAATTTATATTTATATATAGATAAGAATTTAATTACTTTAATGAATTGGCTATTTAAATTAATTAGTTAAGCATATAAGACTGTTGATTTTGTGAGTAAATATATCTGTATTTGATTAATATTGAATTCTCTTAAGTATTGTAATAGTTGAATAAGTTCAATAAGAAAAAATAGAAATAAGAGCTGATTGTGATTTTCCATAATAGAATTTTGGTAATTAATAATATAATAATATATGTATTAATATTACTACTGAACTGTGGTGGTCTCCCATGGAAAGAATGAGACACAGAGGCTGGTGTACTCGGGATGGGAGCCTAGAGCAAATTCTAATGCCCCCTTTTATTGAGAAATTCGTACATAGTAAGCATTCACATTGTGGATTACAATAATTAGATATAGTACACAAAATTGTTTACAGTTGTCTGAGCTGCTTAATTGTTCCTGGTGTTTGTTTTTAATTTCCTTGCTTATCTCAGTGACCCTTGGGCAGACATGTATGTATAAGGTCTTAGACTAATCATTACCCAATACTGAAGTCAAAGTTTATTCCCACACTGAACTGAAAAGGAGAGGAAAATAGTGCTCTACTAGGGATAGTTGATGGTAGATTAAAAAGAGCTGCTACAGATAGTTAAAATGGCAACAACATCAATTACAAATGTAAAATCAGGAAAGAAAACTACAACAATGACGTCTTCACCTATGGGGCAGAGATCTATAGATGCAATACTACTAGCAGAAAGAGCTACTTCAGCTCAAAGCCTGCAGACAGTACAGGCAACACTCATTATGATGCAGGAAACGATGGTAAAAACCCACAAATTGATAGCGAGGAACCATGAGGAGATGAAAACAGAGATGAGAAGTGAAATAAGACAAGTGAAAAATGAAATACAAAATTTGAATAGTAAGATTGGAAAGATGCAGGAAAAAGTGATAAAAAATGAACAGAAATTAAATTTAGTAGAGGCAAGAACGGAGATGGTGGAGAAGAAATTAGAGGATTCAGAACAAAATTGGAAAGCGCTCTACTGCGAACTCTGGGATTTGATGGTACACATGGAATTGGAGAAGGCATCATTTCATCTTAGGTTCCAAAATGTGGTGGAAGACAAAAAGGAAGATTTACATGCAATTATGATGAATCTGATAGTGGCAGCTTTACAGAAACCCAAACTGGAAATTGAAAATGACATAGACGAGGTCTATAGAGTATATACACACTATGCGAGGAGACATAGACTACCCCAAGAGGTTCATATTTGATTTGCGAGGAAGATAACATGAGACCTGCTCTATAGTAAGACCAGAGATGAACCACTTGTATACAAAGATCATGAAGTGGTTACACTGAAACAAATACCTAGGAGAGTCAGAGTGCAGAGAAGGGGCTACCAATTTTTATCAACTCAGCTTATTAGAAATGGTATTCCATTTAGGTGGCTCACCCCAGAAGGGCTTTTAGTTTCGTGGCAGGACAAAAAATACAAAATTAATACAATTGAAAAAGCACAGGAATTTTGTGAACAACACCTAGGACCCAAGGAAGAACAAAAAAGTAGAGACGATCTAAATACAAGAAGCCAAGAGGAACAACTCTCTGGAGAAAAAGAATCTGATTCACACTCTGAACCCCAAAATCTTAGAGAAGAAGGGGAAGGCAACAGACTAAGAAAAAGAGAGCCTGGAACAAGAAATAAAATGAGAAATGCCTCACACACTCAGTGACACTGATAGAGAAATCACTTTATTTTCAGTCAATATCAATGGTTTAAATCTATCATCAAAAAGAAAACAGATATTTGAGAAACTTAAAAAACAAACGCTGACATAACTTGTATCCAAGAAGTGCATATTCCAGACAATCAAGCAGACCTCTTAAAGAATATAAATTTGGGTAAGATGTACTCGGCACTTGCAAACAAACAAACAAACAAAAAAGGGGGGGTATTGTAGTATATGTAAAGGATTGGTTGCAACATAAACAAATATACAAAGATCAAGAAGGGAGAATGCTCTTTATAGAAATAAATGTAAATCAGAAAAAGATGTTATTAGTCACAATATATGCCCCAAATACAAACCAAAAAGACTTTTATAATAGGCTTCACCATAAGATAATAGAATTTGAGTATGCTAATGTATGCATTGTAGGAGACTATAATGCAGTCCCAGACAAAGATAAAGATTATAGAACTTCCAAAAAAAAAGGAAAGGAAAGGAAAGGAGAATACTCCCTTCATCTTTCAATAATATGGTAAGAGAACTTAACTTGAAATGTGTGTGGAGAGAATTAAATCCAAATAAAAAACAATATACCTTTTTTTCGAACCCCCACCACTCTTGGTCCAGAAGAGATATATATGGATGGATCCTGGGTTAATGGAGAATATTGAAAGGGTCGAGATTTTGCCAAATCTATGGGCTGATCATAATCCCATTCAAATTAAATGGAAAGGAAAGAGAAAAATTGGAAGATGGACATTTAACAATACCATATTAAGAGATGAAGAATATATTGAAATGATAAAGAAAGAATTGAATGTATTTTTGGGAGGAAACAAAAGAGAACATACCTCTCCACAGAATCTTTCGGATATGGCCAAAGCCAATGTGAGAGGTCTAACTATTGCTCATAGTACTGTGTTTCTCACAAAATAAGGCCGGGCCTTATTTTTATTTTTGACCCCTGAAAAAAAGGCTAGGCCGTCTTTGTGGGGGTGACTTAATTTCCTCCCCCACCTAGAGCGGCCCATACACACATACCTCGCCGTATGGCCACTTTTATTGGCCGATGAAAGCTCCCCGAAGGCAGAGTCCCCAGCCGCTTCAGGGTGAGGTGTGGCTGCCCATGTCCCCTTGCCATTAGGCAGTCTCTTTTGGGCGATACAAGCTCCCCAAATGTAGTCACCAGCCACTTCGATCGACTGGTAGAAGCGGCCTCGGGGTGAGTGCACACACACACTCCCCTCGCCATGAGGCCACTTCTTTCTGCAGATGAAGGTTCCCTTGAAGGCAGAGTCCCCAACTGCTTTGGAGCCAGGCGTGGCTGCCCGTATCCCCTCGGCATTGGGCAGTCTCTTTCAGGTAATGGAAGCTTCCCAAATGCAGTCACAAGCCACTTCGATCAGCCGGTAGAAGCAGCCTTGTGGCAAGCGCACACACACACACACACACACACACACTCCCCTCGGCACAAGGCTGCTTCTATCGACAGACAAAAGTTCCCTTGAAGGCAGAATCCCCAGCTGCTTCAGGGCGAGGCATGGCTGCCCATGTCCCCTCGCCTTTAGGCAGTCTCTTTCAGGCGATGAAAGCTCCCCAAATTTAGTCACCAGCCACTTCAATCGACCGGTAGAAGCGGCCTCGCAGCAAGGGGAGTGTGTGTGTGTGCTCGCTCCGAGGCCGCTTCTACCAGCCGATCTTTAGTAATTTTTAGTAATGTCCTGATCCTTTCTGTTGTGAATCAATAAATACTTAATAAAGATCATTAAGAGCTTGAAGCAAAGTGCAGGGTTCTGGCCCTGCACTTCTGATTGGCCGATAATTGCGATATCGGATTGGTCCGTTCAGGAGGATCTGATTGGCTATTAACGTGCCTCTCCCATTGGTTAATGGAGCTAGCGCTCCCTGTGTTTTCATTGGTTGAATAAGTTAAGAGTTACCTATATAAAGGGGCCCATCGTGGCCATTGAGCAGAGCTGTTTTCACATGTAAATAAAGAGTTTGAAGTTCACTGTTTCACTGGCTCATCTCCATCCTTGCACCCATGCACAGAACTTAACACTGGCGACAAGGATGGGATGTGGAGACATCAGAACTTACTGAACAATGAAGAACCAAAACCGAGCACGTGGCTGAACGCACCAATGGCGGGACCATGTCCGGCAGCGTCATACCACCCGCTCCATTCGACCCGGCACAAGAAGACTGGGACTCATATATGGATCGCTTCCAGATGTTTCTGGAACCAACAATTTGAAGGATGCCACTACCGGAAAGAAACGAGCGGTATTCCTAACTCATTGCGGGCCAACCATATTCAAGATGGCAAAGGCACTAGCAAAACCGGCAGAAGTAAAGTCTATGGACTGGGACGTCCTCGAACCACTGCTGAGGGCTCACTACGCACCGACTGTGCCAACGCTCGTGAGAAGGCATGAATTCTATCAGAGAAGTCAGAGGAAGGGCGAAAGCGTTGCTGATTTCATCGCGGATCTCCGGAATCTGGGAGGCCTATGCGAGTTTACTGGCTTAGAAGAAGCCCCAAGACACCGAATCGTTCTGGGATTAGATGCACCAGGCATGCAGAGTAAATTAATGGCGAAGGGCGACATTAGCCTCAAAGATGCCATAGCTGAAGCTACTGCAGCAAAAGCAACCAGGAAGTCGGTTGCCCAAATGCGCCGCACCCACGCACCGGTTTGCCAACGAGCCTGCGACATTTCACCTCAGTCAGAGGGACAGCTAGACACAGCACACTACGAGGACCTCAAATCGTCGTCAGAAAGCTACGAGGAAGAGGTCCACCGACTTCGGTCCGAACGGGACCAACGCCAGAAATCACACTACCAATGCGCCGGGTGTGGAGCAAGCCACCCCCGGTCAGAATGCAAATTCCTCGACGCGCTCTGCCATGTGTGCGGG
>BHEV01016251.1:0-19087 GCA_004319985.1 Emydocephalus ijimae | reverse complement strand
CTGGGATCCTGGGACAGTGCCCTTCACAATCCCCGTCTCTACGGGACGGTTTAGGTCCGTTGGGACCGACCAGGGGCGAAACTATCAGCTGCGATCTCAGAGCCCCGAGATCGCAGCTGTAACACCGAGACGAAGCTCCGCCTTCCAAAAAGTAAACCTAGTAACTAGTAAAACCATTATGGTGGCCACAAAGTTCCAACTATGGACTAAGTAATGTTACAGCAATATAGCAATAACAATAACACTTAGACTTATATACTATTTCACAGTACTTTACAGCCCTCTCTAAGAGATTTACAGAGTCAATATATTGCCCCCCAACCTCATGTTACTGACCTTGAAAGGATGGAAGGCTGAATCAACTTTGAACCTCTCAGAATTGAGCTTCTGGAGTGAGCTGGGAGTTAGCCTGCAGTATCACATTCTAGCCACTGTGTCACCATGGATGCTGATACTTTTATTTTCTCACCTATGTACAACAACCTTTTTTTAAAAAAAAGACATAAGAGCAAATCTGAAAGGTGTTCATAAGGATTAAAAGAATTAACAGCTTTGCTTTACAAAGGAAAATTCAAGAACATAACCAAAAAAAATGAAATCAATCTAAAGACAGCTCTCTGAAATAAAGGATTGTCCTTTGTAACAGGACATATCTTCCTAGTAGCAATAGGACTTAGCAATAGCATTTAGACTTATACACTTCTTCATAGTGCTTTACAGCCCTGTCTAAACAGTTTACAGAGTCAGCATATTGTCCCCAACAAACTGGGTCCTCATTTTACTGACCTCAGAAGGATGGAAGACTAAGTCAACCTTGAGCCAGTCAGGGCCAAAGGAATCAAAATCCTGGCAGTGTGAATAGAGTTAGCCTGCAATACTGCATTCTAATAATTGTGCCACTGTGCATTACCTATTAGATACTTGGTCTTCCATATTAGAAATCAAAACAATAGGAGAAATTAGTCCAGGATGTTTACAGCTCATTTGAAGTGTAGAAAAGACAATTAGGGTTTCTTGAACAGACAAACAAATACCATAGCACAATACATTTTATTTGTGTTTCCTCCAAAATTTCTTGTGACCACTAATGCAAAAAGCCATGGAGCTTTCCCACCATTTTGTCTTAGAATACAAGACATTGTACATGTAAGCTTTAAAAGAGACTGGAATGTAATTTAGAAGCAGACACTCATTAATATTGTTTAAAAATCAAAGCAAACATTCTAGTCCTACCAATTCCAGTCTCACCAATTTTGTGTCCTTACTAGTTCCTATGTTTATTATGTGTTTATCATGGCCTTCAGAAAAGAAAAGCAGCTAATCCTTTGACCATGAAATCTGTCTTTTCTCGTGAGAGAAATTTTCAATGAAAATTCCTAATTCTTATTGAAAATTTGCTAATTCTCACTATATAGTGTGATATTCTACTGTAAGGAAAACATTACACCATTCAGATCTATAGCTGGGGTATAGGCTGATATCATCATGTAATTTATAAAATAAATTACAAGTTAACTTACTATTTAAGGGAACCAAGCTATGGAAAACAAGACATGGCTGTTGGTGAAAAAGTCTTATTCTCGTTTTTTGTATTCCAAAATTCTTCATTCTTGTAGTTTTATATATGCTTGACAAACATTAATGCAATTGAAACCCAAGATTTTTCATTCTTGAATATATGACAGCAAAATATGGTCAATCACAAAGACTCCCCCCCCCTAGTTTTTTTTATTATTTTGGAATAACCTCTTTTCATGGACCATTAGCAGTTTCCAAAGGCAATATCCTTTCACTATCACATATGCCATGGGGTGCCATTTGAACAACTTCAGATGAGGGCATTAAATACAATCCTGGAAGGGAATCAGAGCATAACTAAACAGAAATAATAAAAGAAAGCTTGTGTAAGCAATTTGGAATGCTGTCCCTGACTGAATTCATTTGCAATATAGCAGAGAGCTACCAATAACTGATGATCAGCACTATTTCCCCTACTATGTAGCACCTTACTTAATTGTAAAACACTAATGATCTTTTTTGAGAATTATTATTAACAGAGGAAGCCAGAGAAGTTGCAGACCACAAGAGAGATGACTGTTCAATGAGAAACAAAGCCTTATTTTAATTACCTTGAATAGGAAGAACTACTCCAAGACAGTGGACTGTTAAAAACTAGATAATTTCAACCTTTATTTGCCTGCTAATCATTTCCACATTCTTGACTGTGTTGCTACTCAAAATTCTTTGGTTAATGTTATTGTATAATTAAATGATTTCATAGATAATCAGTTTTTTGTTTTTGTTTTTTGCTGGTCAATGACCAAAATAAAATGACCAAGTTACATTTTCTTGCTTATTGATCCCACATATCTAAGTAATTTGTGTTCCGAACTAGCAGGCTCGTAAGCCTGCAAACCTGACTGGCCTTTTTCCACAGCAGGCTCGTAATCCTGCAAGTTTGATTGGTCCATTAAGAGCAGGTCGCGATTGGTCGTTCAAGGCTGATCCAATTAGCTAGTTAACGGGCTGCTGCGATTGGACGGCCCAAGCACGGCAAACTTAAACCATTGGACGTTTTGACAGCAGCCAGCTCCATAAAAAGGGCTGCTGCTGCTGTACCTTCCAGCTCTATTCCTGAAGTCACTAATAAAGAGTTTGGAGTCACTATCCAATGTCTCGTCTCCGTTCTTGCACCTACCCTCCGAGATAGAACAATTTGTATCTAAGCTTTAAATAGGATGTGGTGATTAGCAAGCTGATCTCTTAAATGGACTGATTTTCAGTCCTATACTCACCTCTTTAGCTACAACTAAAGGTACTGAAAAGATAGCTTGCAATACATTTACATATATCAAACCTTTATGCAATGGTTTTTCCTCTTTGAATGGTTGACAAACATGTTAATTTATAATTTGTTAATAATGGTTTGTTGAAGAAACCACAATTGGTTGGGTTTTCACATTGCCTGGCTTTAGCCAAACAAACCAAATTCTGAATAAATATGATGTATTAATTCAGTATGTACATTCCCCAGAGAGATAGATTTGATTTTGTATCCTGGCCTAAATAATCTGCTTTTACTTTTGTTTGGGAAGATAAAGCAAAGTAGTTTGCTGCAAATGATAAATTAAAAGATCATTTCCTGCATAACTTTTACATTCATGTGGATAAATGCCTTCAGCCTTCAATTCAACTATAAAAGAGCACTTTAAAATTGGAAACAGGAACATTTTCTCCAGCTATGATCTTATTGAACATTATTATATTATTTGGCTACAGGAACATTAAGGAGCAAATATGCACTAAAAAAAAATAACCTGAAGTTCTACATTGTCGTCAGGAATGAAATAATCATTTTCTTTTTGTACATTGAGAAATTACTCCTTTAAGAATCACATTTCTTATAGAAAAACTGTAGTTTCCAATTCTGATTGCTTATTTCGAGTGACAAGGTCCCTTTGTGACTGCTTCACATTTTATTTTCTTGCTGTTTGTCCTTAATGTTCTTAAAATTCTCAATCTTAGACTCTTTCACCTCCTTCATTGTGAGTAGCAAATATCCATTATCTTGTATCATAACCATTTTCTCTAGAGTTCAGACCAATGATGGAATTCAAATAATTTAACAACCAGTTCTCTGCCCTAATGAATATCTGGGTAGGCATGGCTAGGCAGTCATGTGATTGAATGGGAATGGCCAACTCTACATCACTCATGTCAAGAGGAGTTTCTCCTCACCTGGCCTTCTCATGACCATGGGGATGCTGCAACTGTTGTGTGAAAAATGGTCATAAGTCACCTTTTTCAGTACCATTGTAACTTTGAATGATCACTAAATGAATTGTTGTAAGGATTAGCTGTACAAAAATACAAAAAGTTTCTTTGCTTGCAAAAAGCTGTCCTCAATACCAATCATTAGATTAAAAATACCTGCAAGCTGGAAATCAAGAAATCATCTTGATCAAGATGGCAGTGCCCAACTAGGAAAGTGAGGCTCTCACTCTTAGAGCATTATCTCCCTATAAAGCCACTACCTGCACTAGAAATCATCTTTAAAGCTGCCACCTGGGCCAGTACCTGTGAGTAAACTGGAGCCAAAAAAACGCTGGATTCCGAAACCCTGGAGCCATAATCACGCTGGCGGAGCTCCTGCTAGCTGATCCGGAGCCCTCCTCTCCTTCCCCAGAGAAGTGAAGCTCTTTCCATTGAGCCCTATTAACCACACCAGTGGAGCTCGTGAACTGGGTCACATGGAGCCAGTGGAGCACAAACAATGCAACTTCATTTAAATCCCCCACACAGCTGATCGAAGTATCTTCCATGCCAGATGATGTATCTCCATTAATATCCCCCCCACAGTTTCCCCGGAGCCACATCGGACAGCTGGCAGGGAGAAACAAGGAGGGAGGAGAGAGAGAGACCAAGACTTTAAGGAGTTTTCCAGTCCTTTCTTGAACAGAGTCAGCTGCGTGTTTTGCTCTTATTTCAGAGTGCTCCAAACCTACAGTTTTTACGAGTGTTCCCAGCGGATCAGATAACAGCAGCAATAAATCAAAGCAAAGTTATAAGTAATCAGATTGCCTGAATTCTCTCCCTGAATTATTTTCTTTCTCTGAGTCACAAACTTGTTTAAATTCAAAGAGAAGGGGCCAGAGATTCCCCCCTTCAGCATCTTTGCATCTTTGCTATCTCAAAAAACTCAAAAAATTGCAAAACAAGAAAGAGAGTGTAAACCCTTGCTCCGTGATTGTTTTCAAGAGGAAAGAGGAAAACAGTTTGAGTGGGACTTGAAACGTTTCCTCTGTTCATGTTTTAAAAACTGTTTGACACAAAGAAACTGCTGTTTCTCCAGCCAAGGAAAAGAGGCCTCCGGCCAGTTTATTGGGGGTTATAAACCTATTCTCAGATATCAACAACAGCTAGCAAAGCAATAACCTTTACATGCTGATTCTCAGTACTACTTCAATATTTTCATTATCTCAAAACTTATAACTTCCTCAAGAAGTTATATCAAAGATTAGATAATGATGCCTCCAAATCAATTTCTTGAAAATAATTAATTTTTATCAAATGATTAATTGATTAATTGTTTTTATTGATTAGTGTGATTAGAGTGTTTAGTGCATATAGTGTGATTACTGATTAGTGTAAATGATCAGCGATTCCTGTGAACTATTTGATTAGTAAAATCAGTGATTTAGTGAATTTAATTGACCAGTGTGATTAGTTATAAATGTAATTAGGCTGTTTGTTGCTTAGCAAAACTATTTGATTAGAGTGATTTGAATTAATAAATTGATTGTTAAAATTGATTAATTGGTGTGATATTGGCTACACTGATTAAGCAATTTGTCTAAAATAATTGATTTATCATCTAATAGTATAATAATTAATTGTTAAATGACCACTAATTTACCAATTCATTGAATTGATAGAGATTTAATAATGTATCATTGATTATCTAGTCAATTGATTGATTGATTGATTTTTAGTAATAAGTAACCTTACTTTTGATTTGTTCTCTAACATATCAATTAACATTTATCAATTACCAATATTTATTAAGTAACTGTCTACCTATCACATTAACTAGCTATTGTAATTGTTTAGTGTACTATTGCCATTGACCATGCCAGCCAGAAACTCCAAACCAAAACAAAAGAAAAATATCTCTACCAACGACCTCCCAGACTCCTGCACATGTCTTGAAACCATCAATGAAAGCAAAATTTACATCAAATGCTGCCTATGTGACAATCTAGGCCACCTTGCCTGCTTATATGCAAACAAAAGCCTGGCTGATATGATTAAAAATTCAGATACATTCTTTTATCTATGTCCATCATGTTCTCCTAAGCTAAACAAACAGAGTACCCTACCTGACAGGGTTGAAAGCATAGAATCACTCATTCACTCAATAAAAGAATGCTTAGCAACACATTTTGAAACACCTATACAAGCAAGCCTAATTTCTCTTGAAAAAAAATACAGCACAGATAAGTG
The DNA here is from genome assembly GCA_004319985.1 of Emydocephalus ijimae. NCBI lineage: Eukaryota > Metazoa > Chordata > Lepidosauria > Squamata > Elapidae > Emydocephalus > Emydocephalus ijimae. The sequence continues at coordinate 13,084 of BHEV01016251.1, read as the reverse complement.
AGTACCTATCAGCTCAAAATCAAATCCCACAACAACCACAACCACTACCTCAACTACAATCACAACTACAACCAAAAATAACCATCAAACCACAGCCACAAACAATTACTATCCCATCAAATAATTCCACAAATAATATCCCCTTACTCATCAGAGTCATCATGGAATGTGATCAGAAATGTCCAAATGCCATCTTATTTGGTCTTGAAGACACCAACGAATCAGATGACATCACCAAAGTTCGCGATATCATAAGCAACTCAAATACAGCAAACATCTCTCCTGAAGATATCATTGAAATAACCAGAGATGGCCCTGAGTCCAAATAGAATGATGGCTCTGTGGCCAGAAGATTTTGTAGAGTTGTTTGCAAAAATGAGTCCAGCAAATGTATATTCATTCATACAATAAACGCCATTGCAAAATCCAATCCCACCCATAAAAAACTTCACTCAAGACCAGACTTATCCATACTGCAAAGAATCCACTCCCGTGAACTCCACACAGAACTCAAAAAACATCTAGACAATGGAGAAAAGGACCTGTATATTGACTACCATGCTGACTGTATCAAAAGTAAGTAACACAACCCACAACTCAGCATCCAACCCCACTTCAACCAATCCACCATCACCTAAGACTCGGCACACATGTCCCCAATTACTTCAATTCCAACTACAACTGGCCTTCAATGCAAGCTACTCGATGCAAGAAGCCTTGTGAATAAAATACCTGAATTTCTCCTCTTACTAAATACAGCTAAATTTGACATCATGTTCATCTGTGAAACATAGCTCAATGCATCTCTCCCTGACTCCATTACCACAGTAAGAGACTATCATGTTTACCAATCAGATTGTGAAATTCGTAGAGGAGGTGGTGTTGCTATCTTCTATAAAAAAGTCCTTACATCTAAAAAACATCCAAAATACCCAGGAGCTTGGTCTTCCTGAGACTATCATCTGTGAACTGTCCTTAAATATCACATTTAGATTCTTACTATGTTACAGAGCCCCTGATTATCACATCGAACATGCAAACAAGCTAAATTCACCACTAACATGGGCAACATCCTGCCCACACACTTTTATCTTTCTTGGTGACTGCAATCTACCTCATATTAACTGGACCCTTAATGAATGTACAACTGAACCCATAAATGCAAACTTCTATAATGCTGTAACAAATCTGGGACTAAAACAACTTATAACCAACAATACAAGACTTAATAACTGCCTCAATCTCATCTTCTGCAATAGTTTGAATTCAATTTACAGAATACAAATTAAAGAACCCTTTTCCAACAGTGACCAAAACATGATTGACTTTTGTTTCAGCATACATCTACACAAAAATCATCACAATGACATAATCCCCAGTTATAACTTCAAAAAAGGCAACTATGATCTTATAAACAATGATTTCTCATCCCTTGATTGGCAATTTCTATTCACTGGATAGAATACTGTTGAAGACCATTACAACATATTTTTACTTGAAGTCAAAAGAGTCATCAAACTATATGTACCAATAACAACTCCCAAAACCAGAAAAAACAAATTACCCATAACAATAAGGAAGCTTCAATCCAAAAAGAAATCACTTTGGTGGAAAAAAAAAATCTGGTCACGTTGCCAACTTCAAAAGCCAATACAAAAATGAATGCAACCAGATAAAGACTGAATGCACCAATTATCACATTAAACAAGAGGAAAACCTTCTATGCACCAATTTCACCCATGTTTTCTACAATTTTGTAAACAACAAACTAAAAGACTCAAGGTCCATCCCACCCCTGAAAAGACCAAATGGTAAAGACTGCAATGATGACACCATTAAAGCCAACCTCTTTAACATATTCTTTGGCTCAGTATTTGTAAATATGTCCAGTATTTCTTAGTCAAATCACAGATGACTACAATGATCTAATACATATCGATTTCACAGAAGACAAGGTTGAAAAAGCACTACACAATCTAAAACCATCTCTATCTATTGGACCGGATGGAATATGTACCTACTTTTAAAAAAAACTATCCACTGCCATAGCTGAACGTCTAAGCATAATCTTTGAAAAATCTTTCAGGACCAGCTCCTTGCCAAACCTATGGTCTCAAGCCACAGTCATCCCCATCTTCAAAAAGGGAGACCCCAGCCTAGTTGAAAATTACAGACCAATCTCTTTATGCTGCGTCATGGAATCAATTATTAACCAATCAATTATCCTCCACTTAGAAACAAACAACCTACTCTCTAATAAACAATTTGGTTTCAGAAAAAAACTATCCTGTAATCTGCAACTTTTACATTGCAGAAACATATGGACTACACAACTCGATCAGGGCAAAGCAATAGATGCAACATACGTAGACTTCTGTAAAGCCTTTGATTCATTGGTACATGACAAACTACTCCTAAAACTAAAATCTAATGGTATCTAGACACCTGCATAACTGGATAGAAGCATTCCTGTCAAACAGACAACAAATGGTCAAAATTGGGAGTGTCCTATCAAATTCTGTACCTGTCAACAGTGGTGTCCCCCAGGGCAGTGTTCTAGGACCAACTCTTCATATTCTACATAAATTATCTCTGTGATCATATTAAGAGCAACTGTGTTCTCTTCGCTGATGATGTAAAGTTATTCAACACCACAGATAAATCTGCTACCCTTCAAAAAGACCTCAACTATGTATCAGAATGGTCAAACAAATGGCAATTTCAAATCTCAACAAATAAATGCTCTGTCTTACATATTGGGAAAAAAAACCCACAGAAAATAAAATACAANTGGTCAAAATTGGGAGTGTCCTATCAAATTCTGTACCTGTCAACAGTGGTGTCCCCCAGGGCAGTGTTCTAGGACCAACTCTTCATATTCTACATAAATTATCTCTGTGATCATATTAAGAGCAACTGTGTTCTCTTCGCTGATGATGTAAAGTTATTCAACACCACAGATAAATCTGCTACCCTTCAAAAAGACCTCAACTATGTATCAGAATGGTCAAACAAATGGCAATTTCAAATCTCAACAAATAAATGCTCTGTCTTACATATTGGGAAAAAAAACCCACAGAAAATAAAATACAAGCTGAATAGTCAAGACCTTGTTGATGATCCAAACTCTGTCAAGAACCTTGGAGTACTCATCTCTAATGATCTAAGTGCTAGAGCCCACTGTAACTACATAGCCAAAAAGGCATTAAGAGTTGTTAACCTAATCCTACGTAGCTTTTTCTCTGGTAATATCGCACTACTAACTAGAGTATATAAAACATTTGCTAGACCAATGCTTGAATACAGCTCATCAGTCTGGAACCCACATTACGTATCCGATATTAACACAGTTGAGAAAGTCCAGAAATATTTCACAAGAAGAGTTGTCCACTCCTCTACTTGTTGCAGAATACCTTATGCCACCAGACTTGAAATTCTAGACCCAGAAAACCTAGAACTACACTGCCTTTGGTCTGATCTAACATTGCAATGTATGCAAAATCATACATTGCAATGTCCTACCTGAAAATGAATACTTCAGCTTCAACCTTAACAATACAAGAGCACACAATAGATACAAACTCAAGGTTAACCGCACCAAACTTGATTGCAGGAAATACGACTTCAGCAACAGAGTATTCAATGTCTGGAATACTCTACCTGACTCTGTGGTTTCTTCCCCAAACCCCAAAAACTTTAACCTTAGACTGTCTACTATTGACCTCACCCCTTTCCTAAGAGGTCCGTAGGGGTGTGCATAAGCGCAACAACATGCCTAACGTGCCTGTCCTATTGTTTCTTTTTTATTTTTCTTATATGTATCCATGTATTCATAACTATGTTTTTACTTATACCTATTATCTTGCAAGTGATTGATAAAGCAAATAAATAAATAAAATAAAAAATAAAATAAATATGATCAGCTGTTGCCTCTCAGCCGCTGTGTTAGCACGCGGTTTGACATTTACCCTTGTTAGTGTTTTAATAAAAGGCTTACCCTGAATCTCCTGGTCTTTCTCAGTAATTCCCACTTAATTTATATAACAAAACAAAGGTTAACTTTCTCATTCTTTCTAACCCCTTTTAAATGGCAAATAGAAGTGAGCCTTTCTACCTGCTATTTTATTATCAAGAATTGACCACCATCTTCAAATTAAAGAATTGCCTTCCAACAACAAAAAACACATGTTTGGAAACTGCCTGAATAGTAACACAGCACATAATTTTTTATGTTAAATATCAAAACACAAAGTGGAAGAGCGAAAATATTTGTGAGAAATATTTACTGTGTTTTTTGCTTGTCAAATTTAAAAGGCCATTGGACTCCATAAAGGTTGTGACAGCTGTTGTGAATGAATAATGAATGTTAATAAAGTTATCAAGAGCTTGAAGTCAAGTGCAGGGTTCTGGCCCTGCACCTCTGATTGGCCATTAATGGCAACATCAGATTGGTCCATGCAGGTGAATCTGATTGGCCATTAACGAGCCTCTTCCATTGGTTAACGGAGCTAGCGCTCCCGGGTTTTCATTGGTTGAATATCTAATAAGTTGCCTATATAACGAAGGCCGTTCCAGCCATTGAGCTGAGCTGTCACACCATGTTAATAAAGAGTTTTGAAGTTCACTGTTTCACCGGCTCGTCTCCATTCTTCACGCCCACGCTCAGAACATAACACTGGCGATGAGGATGGGATGTGGAGACGTCAGAGCTGACTGAACAACGAAGAACAATGACCGAGCACATGGCTGAAACGCACAACGGTGGAACCATGTCCGGTGGCATCATACCACCCGCTCCATTCGACCCAGCGCAAGAAGACTGGGACTCCTATATGGATTGTTTTCAAATGTTCTTGGAAACCAACAATTTGAAGGATGCCACTACTGGAAAGAAATGGGAGGTATTCCTAACGCATTGCAGGCTGACGGTATTCAAGATGGCCAAGGCACTAGCGAAACCGGCAGAAGTGAAGTCTATGGACTGGGACGTCCTCGAACCTCTACTGAGGGCCCACTACGTGCCAATCGTTCCAACACTCGTCAGAAGGCATGAATTTTATCAAAGAAGTCAACAGAAGGGCGAAAGTGTTGCTGATTTCATAGCGGATCTCCGGAATCAAGGAGGCCTATGTGGGTTTGCCGATCTCGAAGAAGCCTTAACAGAGAGAATAGTTCTGGGATTGGATGCACCAAACATCCAAAGCAAATTGATGGCGAAAGGCTACATCAGCCTTGCCGATGCTATCGCTGAAGCTACTGCAGCAGGAGCAACCAGGAAGTCGGCTGCCTGAATGCGCCGCAACCGTGCCCTGGTTCACCAACCGACCTGTGAAATTTCACCTAAGTCAGAAGGGCAGCTGATAACGGCCCACCACGAGGACCTCTCTTCATCGTCAGACAGCGATGAAGAAGAAGTCCATCAACTGAGGTCCGAACGGGACCAACGCCAGAAATCTCAATACCAATGCGCTGGTTGTGGGGCAAGCCACCCCCGATCAGAATGCAAATTCCTCGACGCGCTCTGCCATGTGTGCGGGAAATGAGGCCATATCGGATGGGTCTGTAGAAGCCAAATAGGACCCAGCCAGCCCTCGAGGGGGGCTATCGCCAACTGACAGGAAGCCGTCCTGTAAGGCGAGAACCACTGAATCACCAATGGAACAACCACTCCAACAGAAACAAAACCATAAACTGCCCCACGAAGCGAGAAGAGGCTCACCAAACTATCACGATCAGTCACGCCTCCTCTCTGGATGCCAAGAAGATCCGAGTGAAAGTGGCCATCAAAAAGCAGCCCTGCCTGATGGAAGTTGACTCAGGATCGTCTCTCTCGATGGTTTCCTGGAAGACCCTCAAGCAACTCATCCCTACTGTCCGGCAACAAGATCTCCTATTCCAAAGACTCATACTCAAAGACTATCAAGAGAATGGATTCCAGTCGTAGGATCCAGTCGAGTTCGGGTATCGTTCAAGAACCGTACAGCATTCCTACCCCTGACTGTGATCGACAAGGACCGGCCTAACCTGTTAGGCCTCCAATGGTTCGCTCCGCTTGGAATTGAGGTGGCAGGCATTCACCGAATCGGGAGCAGCAACTGGGAAGAGGACCTTGTCCAAGAATTCAAGGACGTCTTTGCAGAAAAACTAGGCGAGTACAAGGGGACCCCGATATCATTTAACCTCAATCCCGAAATAGCTCCCATCCGCCTTAAGCCTCGTCGAGTTCCATTTGCCTTTAAACCAAAGATTGACGAGCAGCTTGATAAATTGAAAGCCCAGGGTGTGTTAGAACCAACCGATCACTCTCCCTGGGAGACCACAATCCTTACACCCATTAAGCCGGATGGAACGATAAGAATTTGTGGGGACTGCCGAGCCATCCTGAACCACGCCCTTCAACAAAACGCATATCCGGTACCGGTGGTGCAGCACCTCCTCCATTCCCTTGGGGGCAGAAAAGTCTTCGCTAAACTAGACTTAGCCCAGGAATATCAACAACTGCCAGTGGACAAAAAAACGGCAGAGGCACAGACAATCATTACGCACCGAGGTGCCTTTAAATGTACCCGACTCCAATTCGGAGTGAGCGCAGCCCCGGGAATCTTTCAAAGTTTGATGGAAAGACTATTACAAGGAATAAAAGGCATTGTTCCATACTTTGATGATGTGTTAATCGCTGCACCTACCCCGAACACTTTACGAGATCGCCTGAGGTTGGTTCTCCAGAGATTCAAAGACGCAGGGCTTAAAGTTAAGAAAAATAAGTGTAAACTGTGCACTGATCATGTCAAATTTTTAGGATACTTAATTGACAGTAATGGGATTCACCCTATTGATAGCAAATTTAGGGCAATCAAGAACACCCCAAAACCCCGAAATAAAGCCAACCTCCAGGCGTTTCTAGGCCTTATCAATTTTTATAACATTTTCCTGTCGCACAAAGCAACCGTAGCCGAACCCCTACATAGTTTATTGGACAAAAAAGCAATCTGGGTATGGGGACATAGAGAATAGCAGGTGTTTCGAAATGTAAAAAAATTATTGACTTCTGACGCTGTACTAATGCAGTACAATGAGACTTTCCCGTTAACGATCACGTGTGATGCATCGCCTTTCGGAGTAGGCGCCATTTTGAGCCACGTTTTGCCAAACGGTAGCAAAGCCCCTGTTGCCTATTTCTCGAAGACGCTTTCAAAAGCAGAACGCAATTACAGTCAGATTGATAAAGAAGACTTTGCTATTGTGTCTGCTGTCAAGAGATTTCATGAGTACGTGTACGGCCGAGCCTTTACTATAGTGACTGACCACAAACCTTTGCTGGGAATAATAGCAGGAGATAAGCCAACCCCCTATATATTATCTCCCAGAATGACTTGCTGGTCAGAATTCTTGGCTGCCTATAATTATCGGCTGCAACATCGCCCGCGGAAGGCCATTCCCCATGCCGAGACATTGAGCCGAGCACCGCTTCCAGAGACCATTGATGACCCCGTGCCTACAGTGACAACGTTGCAGATCGAGACACTTTGAACACCGCCATAAACAGCCCAAGATATCGCGATGGAAACGAAATGCGACCCCACCTTAGCACGAATCCTCAGTTGGGTCAAGCGCGGATGGCCATTGGACCAGATACCTAATGACTACGCCCCATTCAAGAGTCGACAAACGGAATTGTTTTCACAGAAGGGCTGCATTATCTGGGGAGAAAGAGTCATTGTCCCAGAGCGGCTACAACGAGCGGTACTAAGAACCTTGCAGGATGGCCATCCCGGCACCATGCGCATGAAAGCCCTTGCACGTAGCTATGCGTGGTGGCCGGGCATCGACAAGCAAATCGAGACATGGGTCAAAGCTTGTCACAAATGCCAGGAAGTAAGCAACGCCCCTCCGAAAGCGACCCCAACCGAATGGGAAACACCGCGGGGACCCTGGTCCCGTATTCATCTGGACTTTGTGGAACCTACCAAAGGCCACACATTCTTGTTAAAAGTGGATGCCTACTCGAACTGGCTCGAAATCCATGAAATGAGGAATACAACAACTGAAGCGGTCATCAAGAAACTAGACAGACTATTTACAACACATGGATTACCAGACATTATGGTATCCAATAACGGACCCCAATTTACTGCCTTGTCCTTTGAACAGTACCTGGCGGACCGCGGTATTCGCCATGCGCTGACTTCGCCTGTGCATCCTTTGGCCAACGGAAGGGCCGAGCGCATGGTACAATTCGTCAAGAAAACACTACACAAAATGGACTATGACAATATCGAAGAAAAAATAAACTGGATGCTCCTTTTGCAGCATATCACTCCGCATAGCGTCACCAACAAAACTCCCGCCAAATTGCTGATGGGGCAGAAGCTCCACTCCCACCTCAACCAACTACACCCATTGTACGAACCTGAGAAACCACAAGGATCCAGCGGGCGATGCCATACCTTCCAGGTAGGCGACTTGGTATTCGCAAAGAACTTGTCGGGCGATCCGTTGTGGGTCGAGGTGACTGTGGTCCAAGTAACTGGCCCTAGATCGTACCTCGTGGAATGTCGCGATAATAGACTATGGAAGCGCCATATTGATCAGCTACGATCAAGGCTGCAGTCAGGAATCTCTGAGTCCCCTGATGTCCAAACTGAGGGGGGAGGAGATACGGAGGAAGATGAACTTGAAATAACAAAGTTTTAAGGATAGAAACAACAGCGAAATGGAAACACATGAAGAGGAATCAGGGATGGGAGTGAGCTCGCCTCATGGTGATACTGAAGATGTTGGTGACAACGAGAATTCGAACTCAGAGTTAGAGGCACCCCTTTCGCCAGACAACGTCCTACCTCAACAAGATTGCAGCCAAATACCGGGTGCACAATGAAAGTCAAATAGACTAACAAAACAACCGTCCTACCTCAAGGACTACGTAACCACACCCCGTAAGTGGAACCCGGGGGAAGGGGTGCTGTGAATGAATAAATGGGTGAATAAAGTTATCAAGAGCTTGAAGTCAAGTGCAGGGTTCTGGCCCTGCACTTCTGATTGGCCGTTAATGGCGACATCAGATTGGTCCATTCAGGTGAATCTGATTGGCCATTAAGGAGCCTCTCCCATTGGTTAATGGAGCTAGTGCTCCCGGGTTTTCATTGGTTGAATATATAATAAGTTGCCTATATAAGGAAGGCCATTCCAGCCATTGAGCTGAGCTGTCACACCATGTTAATAAAGAGTTTTGAAGTTCACTGTTCACCGGCTCGTCTCCATTCTTCGCGCCCATGCTCAGAACATAACAACAGCAATAGTAATAAGCAGCATCTAGGCAAACTGCTGAATGGTCTAATTATGCTTTGGAAATTGTGTAATGTATGCTCTGAAATTGAGCAGATGAATGAGACCTAAAGGTAAGCTGTTCTCTACAAAATCTACTCTGAACTTATCACACTAAGCCTGGCATGAAAAAGCAGAGCAACTTACTAATTTTGAAGAGGAGGATGTGTAATAAAGAAAAAAGATTGGTTCCAACAGACTGCATAGTTTTGTTTACTTGGAACATTCCAAAGGCAGTAATCAATACTCTATTACTCCAAATGTTCTTTTGGCTAAACACTGAATTCAGGCATACTGGATGGCTGGATGCTCCCAGGAGGCTGCTGGAAGGCCTCCTAGACCCAAAACGGGGCCTAGCAACCCTACCTGGAGCCACATGGAAGTAAAAGCAGGGTGTGGGGGGAGGGTTTTGGCCTAGCAAGCCTCCCTGGAGCCTCCTGGGAGAAAAAATGGGGAGGGGTGGCACTGGACCCCCCACCCACCCCAATTTTGCTCCCAGAAGGCTATCCTACACTTACCTGGGAGTCAGACAGGCCTTGTGGGGACTCCTGGGAGGGGAGGGGCAGGGTGGGTGGGGCCAGCTGTTCTTCAGAACTACCAATTCACTGAACTGGATGTATAATTTACCCAAACTAGCCTGAACTGGTAGAATCCCACCCCTGATTTAGACAGATATTTTCCAGATGATTTTTGTTTAATTGTAGAACTTCTTCACAGTGTGGGTTTGGGAGATAATTCAGCAATCTTCAATTAAATTCTGCTCTTGGTTTGTAGCAGGCACTTCCTGAAGCTCCGATGGATGTCATGTTGCTGATTATTTTTGAGTAATAACCTCCACAAATAAATAAAGTGCATGTGGGACTTTCTTCCATCCCAGCTTGCAGATTTAAGAACAAATTAGGTGGCTGAGGCTCCTTTGTAAGTGTCAATGCAGAGGTGGGATTCAACCGGTTCTAGCCTATTCACTAGAACCAGTAGTTAACTTTCTAAGCAGTTTGGAAAACCAGTTGTTGGAAGAAATCTCCTTTTGTTTTTTTCCACTTTACAGGGCTAATCCTGTAAGGAAGGCATTCTGATGTTGCTAGCCTAATCTTTATTGCCCTGCTTACAGAAACTGCCTCTCAGTTAACCCTTATTACATCATAACAGCTAAAGGTTCTTGGCAGTACTCCCAGACTTACTGACTCCTGAGGTTTTTTCTTCCTTTGCTGGTTCTTTGCTGAGGCTTGACTTTCTTAAAGGGGAAGGGTTGTTTTAAGCTTTTTATACTGCTGTTGGAAGAAAATACTCCCCTGTTGGAGTTCTTCCAGCCGGAATGCAACAAACAGCACTTTGAGGTAAAAATTGAATAATGAAGCAGAGCTGTCGGAAGGAAGCTTATAATGACAAAGAACCAAGATGAGTAACATCCAGCAAGATTTCTTGGCAAGCTAGAAATATTAACATTCAAATGTGAGTTTACATACCCTTTCTGAATTTTGGTCTAAAACTGGTTTTTGGTGAAGTTTAATTCTGTGCTTGGTGATGTTTAATCCTGTATTTATTGATGGGATAATTTTCCCTGTTCAGCTTTGTTTGGAAGGAAAAAGGTTAATCTCTGTTTCTGAAAAGAAGCAGGGTTCAGAAATCTGGCTAGTTCCTATGTCTATTTGTTCTGGTGATTGGTTTAACAAACAACAGCTACTGTGTTTTCTCCTTTACTACATTCTAGCACTAATCACTTTCTTTGCTTTTCCCCCCCAAAGTTTTTTTATTTTATATTTACCATAAATCAATCTTTTTAAACAGTATGTCAACTGGGTACATATATCTTGTGTGAACAATTGTAATTAATACCTTCTTACCAATATAACAATAATCAATATAACATTTCTTTATAAGCCATTGTCTCTTACATCTATTATCTTTATAACAATTTTAACTTATTTCTCTATATAGAGAAATAAGTTACTTAGTTTTAACTTATTTTATTTTCCAACTATTGATAAAATGAGTCCCGTATTCAGTTTCTTCTTTTTCTTTGATTGCCAATGTTAAACTATTCATCTTTGCACATTCTAATATTTTCGCAATCACCTTTCCCTCTGCCACTTTTCCAATTCTGAGCAAATACAATTCTGGCTGCAGTCGCTACATGAATAATTAAGTACACTTTTTCTTTACAATGGCACTTCCAGCATTTAGCTGATTTGTCTTTAAACATCTTTGCCAGTTTTGCTGGCACAAAGTGCCATCTATTAAACATCTTATACAAATTTTCTTTGTATGCTGTCAATATTGTTAGTTTATAATTTCTTTCCTATAGCTTCTGCCATTTGTCTAATTCTATAGTATACCCGAAGTTTTTTGCCCATACTATCATTTCCTTTATTTGTTCTTCTTCTAGTTTGACACCTAGTGGATAACAATACAGTTTTTTTAATCAGCTTGTCTTCTGTTCCTATTAATATTTTATCCAATTCTGTTAACTCCTTATAATTACCTTCTTTTTCATATCTTGACTGTATTTGCATGTATGAGTACCAATGCATATCAACTCCTTGTTCATTTAACTCTTGTTTAGTTTTGAGCTCACCCTTTTCATTCAATATATACTTATATCTAACAACAGTTCCCATTTTACAAACATTTGTATGTATAAGTGCTTCCATTGTTGATAACCAGACTGGAATGTTTAAATAATGTTGTCTAGTTTTTTCCCATATTAACAATAGAGCATTCCTTACATAATGTCTTTGAAAATAACCATGTATTTTACTTCTCCCAAACCATAAAAATGCACGCCAGCCCAATTGCAGATTGTGCTCCTACAATGTCAACAACCTTGTATTTCTTAACATGATCCATTATTTCATCCATGTTAACACTGCAGCCTGGTAGCACAGTTCCCAATTAGATAACCCAAACCCTCCTCTAATTCTTGCGTACTGCAACATTTTGAGGTTAATTCTTGCTTTCTTCCCTTGCCATATATATTTTAGTATTCTATTAATATCCTCAAAATATTTTTGCTCCAATTTTTTTAAATAATTTTTTAAATTAATTTTCAATAAGCAATCATACACAAACAAACCACAAAACATAAAAACATAAAACTTCTTTTTGGAAAGCGGCTTAGTCCTGGATTACATCTTTTTATACAGACATAAATCAAATTCATGCTCACATTATATACCATTTCATATCTTATTTATCATTCTACATTTTCTATATAGTTTCTCCCCTCTTTTTACTCTCTTAATTCTATCTTATTTATTTCATCTCAATTTAAATCATTATGCTTGTATCATTTGTCTGTTCTATTTCAATTATCTATTATCTTTTCTCATTAACATAAAATTTCTCCTGCAATCACTGATTGAAGTATGACATCTTTATATCTTTCCCCTAAATTTAGCACTTAAAATAATATATAGTTTCCATTCTGATTCTGCTTAGTACATTCTAAAGCTACATACTATATTTTAAAATAGGAAAATGATAAGTTTATAATATAATTAAAACAACAATCCATAGCAAACTAAACTCTATCATTAAATGTCAAGCATTTTGCACATTCCTTTGAATATTTTATCCCATTTTATAATCATATAAAATTCTAACATTATTTCAAATACAAATACAACAATACAGTCTCATGTACTTTTGCAGAATTTCTTTTAAAATTATATTTTTACCAATTATCTCTGAATAAATCCTGTTTCTTTACATCTTGTTTCAAACCTTTGTAACTTCTCTTCCTTTTTTTCCCCTCCTTTCT
>BHEV01016250.1:0-44753 GCA_004319985.1 Emydocephalus ijimae | reverse complement strand
ATTCCGGAGATCCGCTATGAAATCAGCAACACTTTCGCCCTTCCGCTGACTTCTCTGGTAAAATTCATGCCTTCCAACGAGCGTTGGCACAGTCGGTGCATAGTGGGCCCTCAGCAGGGGTTTGAGGACGTTCCAGTCCATAGACTTTACTTCTGCCGGTTTCGCTAGTGCCTTGGCCATCTTGAATACGGTCGGCCTGCAATGAGTTAGGTATACCGCCCGTTTCTTTCCGGTAGTGGCATTCTTCAAATTGTTGGTCTCCAGAAACATCTGGAAACGATCCATATATGAGTCCCAGTCTTCTTGTGCCGGGTCAAATGGAGTGGGTGGTATGATGCTGCCGGAGATGGTTCCGCCGTTGGTGCGTTTCAGCCACGTGCTCTGTTATAGTTCTTCGTCATTCAGTCAGCTCTGACATCTCCACATCTCACCTTCGTCGCCAGTGTTATGTTCTGTGCATGGGCGCTAAGGAGGAGATGAGCCGGTGAACAGTGAACTTCAAACTCTTTATTTACATGTGAAACAGCTTAGCTCTATGGCTGCAACGCCCCCCTTTATATAGGCAAGCTCTTGAGTATTTAACCAATGAAAACACAGGGAGCGCTAGCTCCGTTAACCAATGGGAGAGGATCGTTAATAGCCAATCAGGTTTTCCTGAACGGACCAATCCGATGTCGCTATTATCGGCCAATCAGAAGTGCAGGGCCAGAACCCTGCACTTTACTTCAAGCTCTTAATGATCTTTATTCAAGTACTTTTATTAATTCACAACAGTTTTATTTCCCCTCAGCAAGCCAAGTTTTTGTTGCTTGCTTTCCAGGACCCATCCTTCTGCTTTTTTGTGGTCCAGTTTATCCAAATACAACTTACAGGCCAGGGTAATCTCCAAATGAACTTGCCTAGTTTTGTGACTCTGCAGTGTTTAGGTATTTACTGAGCTGGGTCAAATCTAAATAAAAATACTCAGGCTGAAGTTGTATAGAAAAATAAGGGTTGGCAGCCTCAGCAGGAATTCTTTATAATGAAGAAATTATTAGCACAACCAGGGCTTTAGTTTGTTGCAAAGAAGAAAGGTACATGCAAAAAGGGATCTCAAAGAAGTAGTTGGTTTCCAGCAAGGATTCACTGCAAGGAAAATCCTCAGGGAAAAAGAGTTTAGATCTTTAGATATTCTGGGAAGGCAAAAAGTCTGATCAGCCAGCTAATCTCTAGGAAATACTTGCCTGGTTGCCTGTTAAAAAATTGGAGAGGGAGATTTAAAATCTTGGAAACTAATCAAGACATTATATTTACTTCCTATGGGACTCCATTTCTTCCAAAGCTCTCAGTAGAGACTGGAGATGTTCTGGAAACATTAATAGGAGCAGTGGGAATTGCTGATGGATGATGTCTTTATCTTCCAACACAAACTTTGTGCAGCCTGCAGTTTTTAACAATTGTCAACCTTACAGGTGTATGTATCTCTCTCTCCCCCTCCCCTCTCAAATTTATAAAGAGGAGCATGTCTTGAAAAATGTATAGCTGTAATAAAGGTTGAAAGGAAAATAAAAACTAATGATAAAATAAGTCCTTTCCTAGTGAGTATTCATCAGAGAGGAGAATTAGTACACACGTAAGAGTGATTGTAGCCAGGTCTAAATTAAATTACTTTTTGCATACTGCTCTGTATAGCAATTCTTTATTCAATACTCATTTGATTACATATTATGTTTTCATTTGAATTTTTCAGTAAAGTTAATTTATACTTCTTTGGTTGTCTGTCAGATTCATGAGTTTTCCAATAAGCTCCTCATGGAGGAACTGAGATTAGTTTTGGATCTTTTCCAAGATACAAGTCACAGAAACTTTTGGTTCAACATTATAAATTGCTGTAATATGAGCTACATCCCACTCAACTGTTCTTCTAGAATAAACTGTACTCATTGAGAAGGAGGAGGAAAGGGAGGAGGAAGATGGAAGTAACAGGCATTTGGAGCAAGTTTTATTTGCCTAATGTGTGTGTGTGTGTGTGTGTGTGTGTATCTTTGGTTATTCGGGTTTTCTCCCACGTAAGATTGGAAGTATCTAGGCAACGTTTCGATGAAGTCTCATTCATCATCTTCAGGCTTGGTCTTCAGCTCTCTGAGAAGCGCAGAGCTGAAGACCAAGCCTGAAGATGATGAATGGGACTTCATCGAAACGTTGCCTAGATACTTCCAATCTTACGTGGGAGAAAACCCGAATAACCAAAGTTGTAGCAACGTTTCGGCAGAATGAGATGAGGTTCTGCCGAAACGTTGCTACAACTTTAAAAGAACAACTACAATGACATGGGAAAATACCTGAACAAAGCTGAATGCCATACATATATATATATATGGATCTTTGGTTATTCGGGTTTTCTCCCGCGTAAAATTCGAAGTATCTAGGCGATGTTTCGATCGAAACGTCACCTAGATACTTCCAATTTTATGCGGGAGAAAACCCAAATAACCAAAGATCCACATACAAATACCCACAAAAACCTCAGAATATATATATATATATTTAGAAATACCAAGCAATCTGAATGGGGGCTACAACACCTTGGAGGAAGCATGATTCACAGTGAATTCACTGTTAGGATTCTGTTCTGAAACCTGAGAATTAGAAGGATACTTCATTCATGAATATGTACAAAGAATGTTATACGAATGCATTAAAGTCAGTGTTGCAAAGTCAGATTCTCAGATCAGATGTGGCGTGGAAATTATAGTTCAGCAGTTAGTGGAAACCACAGATTACTCTCATTTTTGCTTTATATTTATCATGTTGGAGTATCTTTTAACAATGGAGGGAAGGTCCATTGGTACCTTTTTGCTAAAAAACAAACAAACCTCACCTTGAGCAAA
This sequence comes from Emydocephalus ijimae, assembly GCA_004319985.1. Taxonomy (NCBI): domain Eukaryota; kingdom Metazoa; phylum Chordata; class Lepidosauria; order Squamata; family Elapidae; genus Emydocephalus; species Emydocephalus ijimae. Next base: position 41,883 of record BHEV01016250.1, on the reverse strand, counting down.
TCTGTTTGATTCACTCGGCCATCAGAGACCACACATTTTTTGCCCATTCACAGTGTAAATCTCTTCAGCTCCCAAGGTACATATCTCTGCAGTGCCAGAAGCTCAGTGCTTCCAGAGTATCCTGGCTGGGATGCCACTCCTTCTAGAGTGCCAAGTCTCCACATCTGATGCCTCTGTCCAGTGGCTCAAGGATGGAGATCCTGTGCTGATGGATGAAAATAGTCTCATTGTCAAATCAGAAGGCTGCCTTAGGAGACTCTTGATTAATGCAGCCTGCCCCTTGGACTCAGGAACATACACATGTTGCACAGCTGACGAGACAGTTGACTTCACTGTAACTGTGGAAGGTGAGTGGAGAGAAATGAAATAATGTGCATGAATAAACTGATAGCCTTGATAGGTTACTCCCAAGTGAAGAGGATTACTGCTGCATCTTGGATCACCATCCTAGGTCCTGGACTAAGTTTTTCTCCTTGGTCTTGGTCTTGTGTCTGCCTGTTCTGTTGTTCCACTATCCTCTCATCATTATCTGGCAATTGATCCCTAAAGACTATTTCTGTTCATTAACAGACTGCATTATACCAAAATCTGTCAAGCAATCATCAGAATCTCTGTTTCTCATTTTTTTACTTGGCATATGAGATGCAGAGAAATTGATTTGCCCTCTCCTTGTTATATCAGAATTAGTTAATTTCTTTGCATGGTAACAGTTCCTCCAAAACTCCACTAACCTAGTTCATTTGAGAAATGTGATATTCTATGCTATCATGAATTTTCCTTTTGCAGAGGTGCCTGTTCGTGTTGTTCAGTCCAGTGCAGATGCTAGTCACATCTACCAGGCTTCAGAGCGTGTGGTGTTATCTTGTGAGCTGTCTTGTCCAGATGTTGCAGTTTGCTGGTATAAAGATGGGAAGGAGGTGGTGGAAAACAATGGTTTCTTGCTGGAAAATGAGGGATTCCATCATCGTCTGGTCATCCCTGCTGCCCAGAAACATGATACAGGACAGTATATGTGTGATGCTGCTGGAAATTCCATATTTTTCAATGTCACCATCACTGGTGAGGAATTTTCTGGGAATTTATCCTATTATATATATTTTGCATTCAGATAAATGGCACTAACTCTTTTTGACTTTGCAGATCTGGGCTGTTTCCTCTTTATACTTCCAGAAGGTGCTCATATCTTGAGAGGAAGCCAGATCTGAAAAATTTGATCCCAGAATTTTGGGGTGGTTCTTTTGTTTTCCAGCATAATGTTAATTGGAGTTCCTTCAAATAGGAAATGGGAAAGGACAGTCCTATGCTTAAGTGTGGATCTTGTTGGAAGAGTTTGGATTGAAATTGGAAGGAAGGAAATGCCAGAATCGTCATTATACACTATGACAGAGGTGGTATTCAAGTGGTTTGCACCTACTCGGGCGAACTGGTAGTGGTTATTTGGCGTGGGTCACCGAACCAGTGGCAACCCCTGGCTGGCCATGCCCCCAATCCGGTTGCCCGGTTGCTCACTTGCGATCACTCTCCTAGCTTTCCATTCCCCACGTCCTCTTTCTCCCCGGGGGAAAGGAAGAAAGGCATGGATGCTGCAAGTATCGCTTTTCTCTTGTGAGTTAAAGCACTGGAGTGAGAAGGAGTGTGGTGGTGGTGGTGGTGGGGGGAATCCACTCCAACCTTGGAGAAATTTAAAGGAGCTGCTTCCAAAATGCTTGTCTGTTAAGTGCTCTATGTGTGTGTGNAAGAAAGAAAGAAAGAGGAAGGGAGAGAAAGAAAGAAAAAGGAAGAGAGAGAGAGATAAAACTCTGTGCTATTATTTTTAATTGTTCCATTATTTATCATGTGTTAATATTTTACACTGTCCCTACACCTAGATTGATTTTTCTGCCTTTTTTTTGCCCAGGGCTACCATATATTTTTCAGGGTTTACATACATCCAGAACATAAAATACACATGTGTTTAACAAGAATTGAAAGGGACTTTGGAGGTCTTCTAGTCCAACCCCCAGCTCAGGCAAGAAAACTGAGGATGCCAAACTCTGAGTAGAAATCCTGGGAAAGGTGTCAGACTAATACTTAGAAGGGACCTTGGGGTGAACCCTATACCATTTCAGAGAAATGGCTGACTGGTCTTCCAGTGATTGAGCACCCAGAACTTCTGGAAACAGGCAGTTCCACTGGTTAATTGTTCTCACTCACAGGAAGTTTCTCCTTAGTTTTAGGTTGCTTCTCTCTGTTCAGTTTCCATCCATTGCTTCTTGTTTGCATTCTGCTTCTTTGGAAAATACATTGTCCCCCTTTCTTTGTGGCAGCCCCTTAAAAGCCTGTTGCCTATCACACTCCTGGGTGAGCCATTTCCTCCTTTCAGTGGTCCATGAAAGTACATCTATAGTATGCAGATAATAAAGTCAAAAAAGGTGAACAACATTTTTACAGCACTATAGTTAAGTTGAGGCTGGGTGACAAGGAATGGCTGGGAGGGGAGGGGCCAGGTGAGGCACCCCTTGATGTGAGTGACATTGAGTTGGCCACACCCACCCAGTCACATGACCATCAAGCACACCCACCCAGTCACATGACCATCAAGCATGCCCACCCAGTCACATGACCATCAAACATGCCCACCCAGTCACATGACCATCAAGCACGCCCACCCAGTCACATGACCATAAGCCACACCCACCCAATCCAGCCACGTCCACCAAATAAGCCACACCCACAGAACCAGTAGTAAAAAATTTTGAATTCCACCACTGTGGTATGACATATATTTAAATCCTATGGGAACAATTTTTAAAAAAGAAAAGTACAGCAAGGGAAGACTATTATTAGCGGAGAAACAGTGGTTGGAATGTTCTTAAGTGTTTCTTCCATCTTTCCTTTTTTGGCTGACATCCTCCACCCCAGAAACATATTCCTTTGCACTGTACCTAAGGAGGGGAAGTACTGTACACATTGCTAGAGAGGTGGCAATATAAATGCAGTTTAATTAAAAATAATAAATCAGGAGGGGCACTTCTCTAGGTATATCCCTAAATGTTGCGCCTCCTGATTTATTATTTTTAGTAAAACTGAATTTATATTGCCACCCATCTTGCAAAAGGAACTCTGATATGAATTGCTTAAATGCATGTACGTACGGTTTGCTTTTCAGCACCGCAGTGTGATCTCCTATACTCATGCAGTATGTTTGTCTACCAGAGCCTCTGGTGCAGATTTTGCAGCCAGCTGAACGTTCACTAGAGAAGCAGGTGCAGGAATTGGACCGCCTAGAGTTGAGTTGCACAGTGTCCATTCCTGATGCCCCGGTGCGCTGGTTCAAGGATGGCCTGGAGGTGGATGAGACACACAACCTGTTGCTTCATGCAGAAGGTGCAGAACGTTGCCTGTTGATCTTGAGGACAAGCGTTGAAGATGCTGGGGAATACATCTGTGAGACCAAGGATGAATCTGTCTCTTTTGATGTCATGGTTTCAGGTGAGCTTTCCAGCCCTGGCTCTGCAGTTCTCAAATTAATAAATAATAACCAGACCCGGCATTATAAATCACAAAACTATCAAATCTACAAAAATCTGCCTTAATTTAACTAATCTATAAATGCACCCTTTTTGTTCTCCCACTCCTGAATCTGGGTCAATACTTGTGTTTCTACTTTTATCCCAATATGGAATGTCTTTTCACAGCTATAGCAATACCCATAAACAACAAAATGTATTAACAACAGGACTGGACTTAGTGTTATGAAAATTATGGAGTTTCCCTTGTTCTTTTTAAAAACATTCTGTCTGGTTGTATGCAATCCAATATAGAATAAATATTATTCCATTTGTTCCCAAACCTTGCCTCTTATCTGTTATGATAGGGAGATGGGGGAGAATAAGGAAAATTGAATGCAAGGAAAGATTAATTGAGATCAGATACATATAGCAACTGTGAGAGCCAAGTATGGGAGTAACTAAGTTTTATAATTGGCCTTTATAGACATTTTAGGCCTTATTGAATTTTGCCAAGAATGCATCTCTCTCCAAGTAATAATATGTTTAGGGGTAAATGCTGCAAGTATAATACTGATTACATCTGGGTCAAGTGATAGCAATTTATTTTCTAGAGTGCCCAATCATATATCCCAAGAAAGCCACACAGCAAGACATGAAAGCAGCCGTAACTAGTTGCTGCCCAGATTCTATATGGTTTCTGGTGTTGGAAATGAGGTACAATGAACAATTTCTTTCTTGAATTGATTAATTAAGACTTCTGAATTAGGACAGATCCCTACTTTTCATAGAAAATAATTCAGTAGCATAACTAGACAGGTGTAAAGGAATGTGTCATTTTATCATTCTGAATAGTTTGTCTTCAGCTTCATCAGATGATTCTGGGATCGAATAGTGGTAGAGACCCACACCATGCATACATTTTACACATTTTTATTATGCTCTCCTTGCTTGCTTTTTTGCCCAAAAGAATAAAAATAATGAAGATATCAAAGATAGAATCTTTTCTGCCTAAACAGATAAGCAAAATTGCTGTGAAAATAAATCCCACTACTATAAAAAGCAAATGCAGAAAAGTTTGCTATTAAATGTATGCATGCATTGCATATATTTATAGTATAATTGATTTGTTCTGAAATTGGCTACCTGTACAGCCAGCTATTCTTGGAGAATCCTTATTGACTAAAATTTCTTTAACTTTTAAAAGAATACCGAATCACCAGGGTTTGCTGTGTAATATATGAGATTTTGCTTGTCAAGACTCTGCATCCAGTATTATTTTGGGCAAACATTCAGCAAAGCTTTCCAGCCCTATGCTTTAGTCAACATTTCAACTAAAACAGAGATGGAACGCTTTGCTGAATGTTTGCCCCAAAATAACAGTAAATGCAGAATCTTGAAGATGCTTGGTGAAACAGCAACATTTTGCATGCTGCAGTATTTATCTTGATTATTATATAGAATGGGCAACCTATATAGAATTAGTATGTAGATCAGAGAAAATAGCTTGTGTATAAACTGTTAGTGTGAAGATGCAGCACAAACATGTAATATCATACCTGGATTTTATGAATGGAGCTGCAGGGAAAAGATCACAAAATATTGCTTTAAAGTATAGCAGCTCTTTAAAATGGGATTTTACTGGCAAGTCAGGATGACTTAATCTTGGGAAATTGAGCCAAACTACATATATAGAATTATTGGCGAGAGTGGAGAATAAAATAAAATACCTTGGAAGATGAGATATTTCAGCTTGAGGGAATTTTTATTTTTCACATAGGATACATAGGATATTTAATATATAAATGTACATAGAAAGCACACAAACAGAGCAGCTGCAATTAATCGTAGCAGAAAAAAGAAACCTTTAAAAATTCCCTTCCCCTCTGAAATTCTCATCTTGCTAAATTCCTCTCTATAGAGAAAAATACCAAGAAAGGAATCATTGAAGCACTGAAGTCAAAACCACTTAAGGTGAAAGGGAGGATCAATTTTTGAAGTGCTTTTCTGAAAGACAGAAAGGGCACTTGTTACCTTTCAAGCTGAGAACAAAATGAAAAAGGGAATTGTTAGAATTTACCTATGGAAAAGATGTATCTCCAAGGCTTCTCTTCTCAGAATACAAGGTTTTCTTGTTGCAAAGGTATTCTCTCAACCCATAAACGTTTGCAGTTTTGCCCAGCAACAGCACTTGTGTTGCAGTTGTGGCCTCTTCAAACCTGGGCTACCTGCCCTCTCCTTCCAGAGCCCCCTGTGAAGATCGTGCAGCCGCGCAGGACTCCCTCTGTCCTGAAGGCCTCAACGGGGGATACAGTGACTATGGCCTGTGTGCTCTCCCATGGGAATGCGCCTGTCCACTGGGTTAAGGATGGTGTCAGAGTAGAGGCCAACAGCGGCCTCATCCTGGAGGAAGAGGGTGTCCGGCGGTGTTTGGTCATCCCTGCAGCTGGCCCAGAGCATTCTGGGAAATACATCTGCCACACTCTTGATGATACCAGGACCTTCACCCTCCAGGTGTCTGGTGAGTGCAGCATTCAGGGAAGCTGATAGTGCTAGGAAAAGGAGGTGAGAACATACTACCAGGGTGGATGGGTGGTTGTTGGGAGAGTTTGTCTAACACTGGTTGAATCGTTTAGATATACTATTCTGTGTTGGTTCTTAGCTTCTTTTCTCGATGAGTAGATACTCCAAAGCATCACTATACAGATCTTGAGCAAAATTGCTCCAGAGCTCCTGAAAAGCAAAGGTCTACCCTATCTCCAGAGTTGGCACATTGGACATAAGTATAATTTATCTCCTGATTCAAAAGAAGTATTCTTTGATACGCAGGAGAGGCAGAAAGCATTCCCTCTTGCCTGCAATTGTCCAAACAAGCTAATATTTCTAGGCCTGCAATTGTTTGGTGACAGACTATATATGAGGATTGGTATGAACATCATTCATGAAGCCATCTTGCTGCAGGCATTTCAGTTGCCCTCAATATTGGCTTCTGTTAGCCAGGAGAGGATTATTGGCTATTCTGTTTGCATTCTCTTTGAGTTTTCTGTGTGCGTTATTACAGGGTTCCTGATACATTTATATGCATCATGAATTAACAAGCAACCTTTGCCTTTTTTGTGCACACCATGGCACCAGGCTAATATGGCATGTGTAAGACTCTAGCAAACTGAGAGCTATATATGGCAGCAGAGTCTGTCAGAGGGTGACAGCCCAGCAAAATTGCATTAAGGGCTTTTCCCTTAGCTAGGCTGAATGGAATATTGACTAGGAGCTGGGAAATGTTAAAAGCAGCCTCTTTAATGGCCATAAACATAGGGTGAACTTGCTGGAAAATAAATTTTATCTGTCTCTAAAGTGAGGAAGAAAGAGAATACAAATAGATTTTCCAAAACTAGTGAGGGTGGACATTTTAGAGATTTGCATTGCATCAATGCTGGTTTGTGGAGAATGCAGTGATACTAATGGGGGAGGTTGAGGCCTAAGGAGCAAGGAAAAAGCAGCATCTGGAAATGTTTTATGTTTTCAGAAATACAGAGTTTATAAAAATATGGTTGGATCAGATAAAAACTTTCCAAGGTTCTTAGCCAAGAGTGTGGCAGATGGAAGGAATCTGAACTTTCCCATGGCCAGACATCATTAGATTGAAAATAGGAGAAAATTTAACCCATTTTCTAGTCTTTAGCTCAGATCTGTTGGTATTCCTGAAAAGTGCATCTTGTTCAAATGCAAATTCTGGTGTTAGAAATCTTGTAGGCTTTTTATGATACAAATGGGTCTCTGAGTTTAATACTTAGTTCAGCTCTGTCTGGTAGATGCAAGTGATGAGAGGTGGCTTCATCTGGTTAAGTACAGAGCTTTGTTGTACAGTCCTTTGAAACTAAATTTTTAGTTTGATAAACTTATCTAGAAATTCTGAATGTAGTTCTAGTGGAGTTACATGTGATCTAGTCTCCCTTCTGATTAAAATTTATTTTTACGATGTAGCATTGTATATTTATTTAATGCCATTATTGGTACTTGGACAGCTGGCATGAGATTGCTATTTTCCTACACGATGTCACACAATTGATGTTTTCCTGCCTCTTGGCCATCTGATCATTGGCTGCTTCTGAGGAATCTTTGGCTAAAGAATCTTTCTTTCTAAAGCAACAGCTGGGATACCCAAGGAGCGTTGGCTGAGTGACATGAATTCATTTTCAGGCAATTTCTTTTACTTAAGCGTGCCTATGCTTTCTTGAGAGACAAAATTGGATTTTCTCCCCTGTGTACTGTTTTACTTATAAAAGGTATTATTAGAAGAATGGTTACTCACATTTTTTTAAAACAATGGAGATCTTTGAAAAATGCTCCCATATTTTTAAACTGGGGTACGTGCAGCATTGATTCAGAGTTTCCACAGAATGTAGCTGTTGGTGTCAAAAATCTTTTGTAGGTCAGGGCCTGCCCTACAATTAGGCTAAGTAAGAAGATTGTCTTGAGCTGTGCATTTTAATTGTCATGAAAGCACAGCTGGTCTACTTACTGTTGTATTAGTTTGGCTCTTTAGACATGGTGGTACCAGAGTTACTTGAGCAGCTTTGTTTTTTACACACCTTGATTTGAGAAGCTGGCATGAGCATTATTCTTCTTTATATAGCAAACGATCTGGGATCAATCTGTTACATTTCCGTATGTCACTTTGAAGAGCAGCAGTTTCTAGCATATAAGAAGTGTAATGGAAAGTACTTTAGGAAAGGGATCCTTGTTGCAAGGGAGTGACCACTGTTGCTTTGGCTGAGTTGGAATTTTATCTGGCAAAGCAGTTGTATGTAAGAATGTCCTAGCCGTCCTAGGTTGTTAAGAGAGGAGGAAAATATATTTTCTGCAATATATATTCTGCAATATATTTTTCAAGTATGCTTTGAGCAAAAACATGGAGAGGTGACTCAATTTCCTCTTGGAAGAAAGAGGTTAGCTTCTTCGGGAGCTGAATGAGTTTAATCCCAATGGGTGCTCTATGAAAGCATCAGTCAGTTGCTGTAGGGATGGGGTTTTATTTGTCCACTAAATGGAGCTGGCTTTGTGACAGCCTTGGCAGCAAATAATCTGCATTTGATGTATTCAGTGGGTAAATGATGATGAAGGCAGGGAGATAGGATATTGTTTAGTTCTGATTTTGTTTTTCGTTGTTTGAGAGGAGGCAGGAAGTAAAGTGCAGTACAAAGTACAAAAGGCTTTCTTCAGTCAATACACCATATGTACAAAGTTTGTACAACTTGGGTGATATTGGTGTTGCTTTGGGGAAAGGCTTGCTTTCATAAACATTTGCTCTGGACATTTGGTCCATAGACCTTTTCTCTACTAGAAGGGGTATTTGTAGAAAAGGCAGGGAAACAAAGGAAATCTGCAAACTTGGGGATGAAGTATCCTTTGGCATTTTGTTCTCATGGAACCAGTGAATGTTCTGGGGTGCTTACTGTTGGAGACCTGTTGAAAGTCTATGAGGACCTTTGAATGGGGAATTCCTCGAGAGCATTTAGTAAAATGTGCAATTTAAAGAGCTCTTTACTTGGACTTACAGGTAGTCCTTGACTTACAACTATTTGTTTTGCATCTGTTTAAAGTTACTACAGTACTGGGGAAAAGGTGCCTTACAACTGGTTCTCACATTTACAGTGTCACAGTATCACTACAGCAGGGGTGGGCAAATTAATTTTTCCAAGAGATCACACGAGAAACTGGGACTGTTGTGGAGGGCCAAACCAATAGGGCTGTGAAGGTGCCTAGACACGCATACATAAATTGGAAAAAAAATAGCAGTTGGCTTCAAAATATAACAAATGCAATTGTATTGCATGCATGTCATACACTTATTTACATTTGATTCCTAATTTCTGATTGACCTCATGTGAGCCGGACAGGGACAGCCAAAGGGCTGTAAAATGCCCAGGTCTGCTCTACGGTCACATGATCAAAATATGGATGCTTGGCAACCAATTTTAGGACAGTTGCAGTGTTCTGGGAGCATGCGATCATCATTTGCAACTTTCCCTGCTGGCTTCAAGCAAAGTCAATGGGGAAGCTGGATTCAGTTTTTGACCATGTGATTCACTTAACAACTGCATTGATTCGCTTAACATCTCTAGCAGAAAGGTCATAAAATCAGGTGTGATTAATTAACTTGCTTAGCAGCAGAGATTCTGGCCCACTTGTAGCCATAAGTCAAGGGCTACCTGTAGAGTGGAAAAGTAAAAGTCATATGGCTAGGATGATCATTTGTCTTACAGACATCTTTGTCCAATAGTGGGATTCAGCCAGTTTGCACCAGTTCAGGAGAACCGGTTGTTAATTTTCTGAGTAGTTTGGTGAACTGGTTGTTGGAAGAACTCATTAGGGTAGAGAATCGGTTGTTAAATTATTTGAATCCCACCACTGCCTTTCTCCTGCTGTCTTTTCTGTATGAACAAGGATGTGATGTTGGAAAAACAGAGGGAAGAGGGGTCCCAAATCATTGAAGCTTTACAAATGAAAATGCCCATTGTTTCATTTGTGCCTGGGGGATCAATGTCCAATTGACTTCAACATGGCTGTCTGCAGGCCTGTTGATTCCAGAGGCCAACCTTATGACCAGTGATGGGATTCAATTTTTTTTACAACCGGTTCTGTGGGCATGGCTTGGTGGGCGTGTCATGGCTTGGTGGTGTGGCTTGGTGGGCATGGCAGGAGAAGGATATTGTAAAGTTTTCATCCCCACTCCTGGGTGAAAGTTACCACTGGTTCTCTGAACTCCTCAATATTTCCACCACTGGTTCTACAGAACAGGTCAGAACCTGCTGAATACCACTTCTGCTTATGACATACTCTTGTTAGAGAACATTGAGCAATCCTTGTTGTTATATTTCTTCCCAAACTCAAGAAGCTGTTAGGGCTTCCCTGGAAAATGAAGGCTGGTTCTTAAAACTGGCTTTCAATGGTGAGAAATGATATCTAACAATCGAAGGGTAATAATACGAGAAATCTGATCTAGGTCCTCCAAGTAACATGTTCTCCTGGGTCAAGGTCAAGTCCACCTTCAGCTATGTGTGGTTTTGTTTTTAGAGTTGATGATGTCTTAAATTAGATATCCCTTGGAGATTAGATCCCCAGGATAAGCTCATCACACCATTCCAATTTGTGCATCACTTAGGAAACTTTTTTTTAATGTAAAACAAGAGAGAGGACTAAAATAGGAGAATTACTATTATGTTAATCACAGCAGCATTCCCCTTATTAAAACAGCAATTAAAATTAGAGCAAGCCACAGAAATTTAACTAGCATTGCTTGTACTGACAGATCCTCCGGTTCAAATAGTGGGGCGAGATGAGCTGCAAACCCACCACCGTTGCTTGGTTTCTGAAGACCTGGTGCTGTCAGTAACACTGTCTTGCCCCAAAGGAGAGGTGAAATGGTACAAGGATGGGGAGAAACTGCAGGACACAGAACGTGGGTGGTTGGAACAAGATGGGACGCGACATTCATTGGTGGTTTCAGCTGTGAAAATGTCTGATGCCGGGGAATATCTGTGTGACAGTGGTGACGACAGCCTCATCTTCTACGTCACGGTCGAAGGTAATGTCTGAGGGTGGTGGGTGAGTGGAAGGGAAGGCCACTTATGAACAAGTTCCTTTTATGAAAACATTACATTGTTTATAAAGCAAGAATGTCAAGTGTAACATGGAAAGAGCATTGTGTTCCAGCTTCCAGATTAATTCAACACTATTTCAGTAATCCATATTCAGTACAGGAAATAAAGAATTCAATACAAACTTGTTCTTCCAACATACATTTGAAGAAGGTCAGCTTATTCACAGTCACTAGCTTTGTCTCTTCTTTTTGACAACAATAGTTGTGGCTGCTATTTTGTGAATGGAGTCTTAGAGGGTCCTTCGTTATTCATCAACAGGAAAGTACATGTTTTGGCTAGTTAAAGTCAATATGATTTAATATCTTTTCAGAACCATGACTGTACATTTGATTTATTTCTTTATAAATTGTTTATACTACATCAACTGAAGAAGACTTTTAAGAGGTAATTAGTCTTCACAGAGTTGCATTTCCAGCACCTTCTGAAATCCCACTAATAAAACACAGCGTTATCATTTGATGCAGAGCTTAAAATGGGCTTTGTTTCTGCTGATATTTATAGTAATTATTAGGCCATAGGGGTTGTTTATAAAAGAAAGTCAAAATTTAGCATCAGGAAATACTGAGTATTACTGAGATAGATCAAGAACAGCAGCTACACAACACCTTCCTTTTTTTAATATAAAGTCTTCCACTTTTATTTGTTGTGGGATAAAATTACACAGTTCATATAGGACATGGCTGTGGATGTTACTTGCAATATTGCCTCCAGCATTAGAGATGTTTGTGTCCTCTGCACAATAGTTCCCCTTTGCTCTGAAGTGACACCTAGGTCTTCCTGCCATGCAGCTTTTTTTGAGGTGTGGAAGGGGAGGCTGTCCATTTAAAAGGCTCTTATGCTAAATCTTGAATTTAGCATTCCTGGGTGTGGAAGTAAGGCAAGCAAGCTACATATTTTTAGAGCCGGAAATACATGACTTTCAAGATCAGATCCATTTGTCTGGTCAGCTACAGGACACCGATATTTTGTGAAGAATGACAGGAGGCAGCTTGTGCCATTCAGTTGGCTGCCAAACCCTGTCTGGGCCCTGTTTTATGACAGTGTTTTCTTTTTTCTTTTTGATTTCCAAGAGCCTCCCATCTCCATCGTGGGAAACGCAGGGATGCCAGAGCATCGCTCCTTGGCAACTGGAGAAGATTTAATCTTGGCTTGTGAGACGTCTTCACCTACGGTTGCCGTGCGATGGCTCTGGAATGGCAAGGAGCTAGCGGCGGCCAAGCGTGTTTGCATAGAGGCCACTGGAAGGCACCAGCAACTCACCATCCTTAGTGTCACCCCAGACGATTCAGGCTCTTATGTGTGTGATGCAGGCACAGACCAGAGGGTGACTGCTGTAGAAGTAGCAGGTGAGAGTGGTTCAAGAGGGGAAAATGAAACAGCAGGGAAAGGGTTGAAAGCACAGGAAGGCACAAAAATGTAGTGTATGGGGGAATTGGTGTAGAGTAATGGCTGAATCTGAGACGGTGAGCAAGAAGTCATTGGTTCAATATTGAATATTAGCATTGAATATTGAATAGTATCCAATATTCTCCTCATTTCAGAATTTAGAACATAGAGAACAGGGGTGGGATCTGACCGGTGTAACTACTGGTTCAGTGATTTTACATTTTGCACGCGTGTATATCGTTGTCATCTAGCTGCCTGGACAGCTGAGCAGCACTGCGCGCAGGTGCGCAGCAGTTGAAAAAGCCCTTTTTTCCTGCTTTTTCAATCGCAACTGTGTCACGCAAAGCAGCTGTGGTTGAAAATGCAGGAAATAAAGATCAGGTAAGAGCCCAGGTGGGCGGGCCAGCCAAAACAGCAGCAGACATAGAACCGGTTCCATGTATGCTCTCTGTTTGCTGCTTTTCATAGCAACTGATTCTACAGAAATGGACACAACCGGTAGAATCCCACCCCTGAGAGATAAGCCATGTTACACTGCTGCTCCGTGAGCTGCACTGGCTGCCACTTTGCTTCCAGGTGCAATTCGAAGTGTTGGTTATTATCTTTAAAGCCCTGCCTGGTATGGGTCCAGGTTACTTGAGAAACAGTCTTAGCCCAATGGGACAGGACCACCTTATCCATGCTGGCAGTGGAGGCATGGGTCAGATTCCATTGGCCAAGGAATTCTGGCTGGTGGGGTCTAGGAGAAAAACCTTCTCTGCCATCATTCCGCCTTTTAGAACAGCAACTCCAAACTTTCCCACATGACAGACTGGCAGAGGTGATGCTGGGTGGGGGTTAGAGGGGTAATAATGAAACGGATGATTGACAAAATATGGGTAATCCTCAACTTACAAACATTTGTTTAATGACCATTTGCAGTTATAATGATGCTGCAAAAGTGACTTACAACTGGTCCTCATTGTCACAGCATCTTCATGGTCCCAGGATCAAAATTTGGGTGCTTGGCAACCATCATCTATTTGTGATGAGTGTATTGTCCCACCATTTGCAACCTTCCCAGGGTGTTTCTAACAAAGTCAATAAGAGAAGCTGAATTCACTTAACAACCATGGCAAAAATAAATAAATAAATCATAAAATGAGACACAATTCACTTAAGGATCACTTACAGATGGAATATTTGTTCCCTCATTGCGGTTGTAAGTCAAGGATTACCTGTATGTATCCATATGTCCTCTAAACTATGGTTCAAAGATAACTTGGTAATTTTTCTTTATGTCCTCATGATACTGTCTTGGCCTCTTCTCTATCCCATAACTAAGATGCCTAAACACCATTTTTAGTTGATCTGATGTTAGGACTGTCTTTTCCATCAACTTCTGTCAAGACACTTGATATATGCTGACTCCATAAATCACTGAGAGAGGGCTGTAAAGCATTATGAAACAGAAATCTAAATGCGATTGCTGTCAGCATGATTTCTGTTGCTCCAGCAGCATGGCCTTGGTGAAGCTGCTGTAAAGGGGTTTGGGGCCAGCCCTCCACAGTAATATACTTAAGTTAGATTAACATTTGATTAATTACATCATCACACACGTATAATCATTTGCCCCCCTTACCTGACCCCCATCACAGACAGCCATGTTCTGGTGAAAGAATGGTTCTGCCTCAGAAGCTACTGAATCCCTTTGCTCAGAATGTTCCTGAATTCCTTTGGAGGAGGATTTCCTATCTTCACACCCAGAAAAATTTAGCAATTGGAATAGGGCACACAAAAAATGAAGGGAACAAGCTGGGCTTTTGCTTACACTCCACTGACTGTAACTTGGCCAGATTTTTAGGTTACTAAGACTTACGAGCTTTTGGCCTGTAATTTCTCTTCTGACTAAAAGCAAGATATACAGTACAGACTTTGAAAGAAATTGGGGGGGAAGCACCAGGACAGATGCTTTGAGGAAAAGCAGCAAATAACTCATTGGTCCTTGCCAAAAGATGAGATGGCAGCAAAAGCAAGCATCTAGGCTTAAATTCTTAATTAAAAGCTGTTTGTTTCTGGAGATTATGCAGAGGAAAAAGAGTAGCAGTGGTTGCCTGCCACTGGCAATGGAGATTTACTCACTTTCCCCAGAGTAATATGAATAAGCATTAAGAAGAGACTGGAAATCCTTGTATTCCATATTTCTCCTCCTCCTCCTCTTACATGGTATAAAAAATAAATAATATTACTTATTTTTAGCATACGGCAATAATTAACAGAAGGGACTGCCTTTGATGCTGATGCTGTCTGGATATGTTGAATAAATATTAAGATGATTTCAGTTCTCTTCCAGAATGGTAATAAAATGAGTGTCCAAAAAGAAAAGATGTAGCTGTAATTCAATATAATCCTCTTTTTACTGTTTCAGAAAGGTTTATAAGATATTGTACTTCAATGATAGCCCAATTTTTTTTAAATTTCTTTTAGGACAGGGAACATATCCAGCTTTGCTTAACAGAGAATTCTTTTTTTCTCTTAGCACCCCCTGTGTGCATTGTGAATAAGAATGATGCCCGAGAACCTATTGAAGTCCAGGAAGGAGAGAATGTGACATTGGTTGCCCAACTTTCTCAAGAGAAGACGTGTGTCCAGTGGCTCAGGAATAGGCAGCCACTGTGTCCTGGGCCACGAATGATTATGAGCAGTGAGGGGCTGTTCCACAGCCTAACCATCCAACAATCTGAGCCATGTGATTGTGGCACGTTCTGCTGCAATACTGGAGATGATGAAGTGCATTACACAATAAATGTACAAGGTAAAGAATACCTGTCTTAGTTTCAAGCTAGATGCTCAAGTGTCAGGGCTTCTTCTATCCTTCTTCCATCCTTGGAAGATTAAGGTATGACAGCCTTGTTCTAGGTCATGTGTTGTGGTCTGCTGGCAGCCTGTGGAGCTGGCAGCAGAGTTGGACAGTGGGGAGGAACATGGGCCAGTCCGGGAGTCTGGGGAGGACTCGGGCGAGGGTCCTGCATCCGATACAGAGGGCCAGGGCCATCTGGGAGTGGTGTGCTGACTCCGGAGCCTCCAGAATCTGACAGCAGCGAGGCAGAGGAATTAGGGGAGCCTGTTCCCAGTGTGCATATGCGCAGAACTGCCAGAAGGCGAGAACAGTTAAGACAAAAGGGGAGACTCGGGAGTAAGACTTGAAGGTAATTGGCCTCCCATCAGACATAAAGGAGGAGCAAAAGAACAGGAACTTTTGCAGGAAGCAACTTTGTGCATACTGGTCGGTTTGAAACCTGAAGCTCTGTGTTGAATTTGTGCTTCGTTTGGCCTTGTATAACTAATTGGCAATTTAGTCGTTGGCAGCATTTCAAGGGAGATAAAGGTGGGTGCTTATCAGCCTTATCCTGAAAAACTGTGGCAGACTTCTGTTGGACTATTCATAAACTGTTTGGGACTCATTACAGGCTGTGAATGACTAAAATTCACAGCCGTTGAAATAAAGAAAAAAGGGTTTTGGAACTAACATGTGTTTATTAGTGTCTCAATAAGCCTTGGTCAGAACACTCATGGCAGTGGCCCCCAACCTTTTTTGTGCCACGGCCCGGTACCGGCATCACAAAATGATCCACGGCCCGGTACCGGCATCAGCACACATGACAAGGCAAGACAAGACAAGGGACCAGCCAGCCAGCCGTCCCCCGCTTCTCCCTGCCACCTTCAACTCCTCCTTTGTACCTTTTTTGTGCTTTTTTGTGCTTTCTGAATCTCCTCCGCCATCGGGACGGCTCTTCGTTTGAAGCCGCCCCCCCCTCGATGAAACTAAGGCGCAAGGATTCCTTCAGGACCCAAATGCCGCTTTCCAACCAATTTGCTGGGCGGAAAAGCACACCCGGAAGCACTTTCTCATCGAAACAAGATGGCGGTGCCCAGCAAATTGGCAGCTCAATAGAAAATGATCCATGGGCTGATACCGGTCCGGGGCCTGGTGGTTGGGGACCCCTGATGTATGGTACGAGGGGTTGTGGAGTTCATAGGATGGAATGAGGCCTTAGAAAAGGGGAAGAATATGTGAGGTAATATGATGAGAGGAGCATGAGTCTGAGTGAGCAGTGAAATATAGGATGGTCCTTATGGGGTGGACATGGAAGAAAATACTGGGCTGAAATAGATTTGACTGTTCTTTAAATATTGTCATTTCTGAAATTCACATGTATGAGGTTCTCTGCCTGCCTGGAACCTAAAAGTTTTTTCTTGAAGGTTCCTTCTTCTCTGCCTATTAGATATGCCAATAGACTGAGCTACTGCTACTATCCTCAAGTTTGTAGTAGCAATTGGTTTGGCATCTCTGGTCTATTTGCCTTTCCCTTTAAATCTGTTTCTATTATTACGAAACTTATTTTTTACTTTGCCCAGTGTTCATCTGCTTATGGTTTATCTTGTTTCACTGAAGCCTGTTAGTATGATTTATGCAGATGAGAGATTCTGGGGTATCCTTAGCCTACATAGCCTTTCTATAATTGCCAACATTCTCAAGCTTACCTTCTCCCATTGATATGAACTCTGCCTATTATGCCAGGAGAGGAACATGTAGATGCCTGTTAGTG
Organism: Emydocephalus ijimae; assembly: GCA_004319985.1. Lineage (NCBI taxonomy): Eukaryota > Metazoa > Chordata > Lepidosauria > Squamata > Elapidae > Emydocephalus > Emydocephalus ijimae. Next base: position 24,756 of record BHEV01016250.1, on the reverse strand, counting down.
TTTCCAGATGTGAGAAGTGAACATTATTCCTGTAAAGAAGGAAGAGCTTTATATGATATACTTCTACAAGCTACTCTTCTCATTGAAGAGCAACCCTTCAAGAACAGGTATTGAAGGCTGCTGATTCAGTACTAATTGGTGCATTTACCATGAAGACACTGTGTCCATCCCTTGGGGTGATTATATCTTAGGCAACAACCGACATGCCTAAGGCAACCTCAGAAAAATCATTCACAATGCACTTGGAGCATGAAATTCTTGTCTCTGATGCTGGGGAAGTCTCTGAACTTCTGCAGTTGTTTAACAGACCTGTTCCATACAAGATATGCATGATTATCATTCCTCCATCTTTCTTGATTTTGGCTTAGATTAGAGGTTCTTCTTTCTCCATCCTAACAGCCATGGCTTCTCATTCCCCCAATACTTACGGCTATCATGGTGACAAATTTTCACTTGCAGGGTGTTATGTCTCACCTATATTCACAAGTGAGAATACAGAGTTCCACAGTTCAAAATATTCAAACAAAACAAAGCCAGACTAAAAAAGGGTTAATAGTACGATATTCCAGTCCTTGGCAGACTTCCCGGAATCTGTCTGGTAATTCAGAATGTCCATAAATTACAAAGGCTGCTCCACACGTATCCTTTCGACACATCAAACACTTTGCTTTCAAGCAAAGTTTGAGAATCAGCAATCCTCCTTAAATCACCTGGATGGGCATGTCAGTCTTNTTCAGTCACAACACTATCCCTCACCGCAGGGCCCTTCCCCCGAGTCTGACGATCAGGATGTGGTTTTGAAGGGAATTGTGCATGATATATGCAAATAAGATCTGGGGCATGCACCTTGGATACATCCTGCCAAGAGCTCATCTCCATTTCATTTTCCAGTCTTCCCACGAAGTACTGGAATCGTCCCTTTAGCCATCGTGAATCATAAATTCCGACCACTGTAGTATCCATAGCAGGTTCAGTGCTGAGCCTAGATGGAGAACCTGTATCTTCTGGAGAACGGAGAGTACATGATGGAGTGTCAGATACTAACAGGGAGCGATGAAAAAGAGGGTGAATGCGCATGGAGCGCGGTAAAGTGAGTCGATAAGCCACAGGATTAATAACTGCCTCAACAGGGAAGGGACCAATAAAGCGATGATCCAACTTCCTAATCAGACGATCGACCCGAAGATGTTTCATTGACAACCACACCTTGTCCCCCACAGCCAACGGAGGCGTCGCTCGACGCGAACGATCTGCGAAACGCTTATAATCTGCTTTCGCTCGTTCCAATTGTCTGGAAATTAATTGATGCACCGCATATAACTCCGACAAAAAATCTCATGCCTCTTGAACTGGAGAATCTGCGATTGACAGGGGGGAAAACCTCGGATGGTAACCCACATTTGCATAAAAAGGCATCATGTGGGTGGAGGTGTGCCAAGAATTATTAAAGACAAACTCTGCCAATGGAAGATAGGTCACCCAGTCGTTTTGTCTTTGATTTACAAAACATCTGAGGTATTGGGCGATGATGCCAATTACCTTCTCAGTCCCGCCATCAGTTTCCGGATGATGTGCCGACGCTAAACATACTTGTACTCGTAGTGCGTTCATTAGACTTTTCCAGAATTGAGCGGTGAACTGAACACCGCGATCTGAAACAACTCTGTCCGGTAAGCCATGTAAACGGAACACGTGTTGTATGAAAAGCCGGGCAGTAACATGAGCCGAGGGTAATCTCCTACACGGGATGAAATGGGCCATCTTAGTGAGCATGTCAACCACCACGAGCACCGTTGTATAACCCAACGAAAGGGGCAAGTGCATTAGAAAGTCCATGGAGATCGCTCCCGATGGTCTGCTCGGAGTCGGCAGTGGTTGAAGAAGTCCAGGAGGCGCACCCGACGCCGCTTTCGCTTGTCGACATTGTACGCAAGAAGCGACGTAGGAAAACACATCGTGGTGAACCCAAGGCCACCAAAAAGTCCAGGTGACCAAGTGCAGAGTTTTGTGAAACCCAAAATGACCAGCAGCGGGGTTGTCATGACATTGCGTCATGATGAGGGCTCTAAGTGTCCTGGTGGGTACGTACAATAAATCCCGATGTCTTAGCAAGCCCTCTTCAAAGGACCATGGGGAATCGGGTCCAACTTCCCCCCTTCTCTGCTGCGTCCACGCATCCAATCGCTGCGCCTCCCATATTCGATCCCATAAATCTACCGGATCTTGAAGTATGGCCATGGAGGAAGAGGATCCTCGGGACCGATATATTCGGGTTTCCGAGACAACACGTCTGCTCTCTGATTCTGTCCACTTGGAACATAGGTGACGGAAAAATTGAACCTTGCGAAAAACAACGACCACTGGATCTGGCATGGGTTCAACTTCTTAGCGGTAGACAAATGTTCCAAGTTTCGGTGATCTGTCCGAACTTTCACCTTGTGCCGAGCCCCCTCTAGATGATGTCGCCAGGTCTCAAATGCAGCCTTAATAGCCAACAACTCCTTTTCCCAAATGGTATAATTACGCTCAGAAGCTGTGAGCTTCCTAGAATAGTATGCACAGGAGAAAAGAGGCGCACCATCCTTCATAGCTTGCAACAATACCACCCCGATAGCTACATTAGAGGCATCTGTCTCAACCACAAATGGACGATTCGGATCAGGATGCCTCAATATCGGCTTGGCCACAAACGCTTTCTTTAAAGTTTCAAAAGCCTGTTGTTGCAGAGGCCCCCACCGGAATGGGACCTTCTTATGGAGGAGCTGAGTGATGGGATCCATTAACTTAGCAAGTCCAGAATGAAGGTCCTATAGTAATTGGCGAACCCCAAAAGACGTTGCACGTCCTTGACTCGACGAGGGGCTTCCCAACTACACAAGGCCTTGACGTTTTTAGGGTCCATAGCAATGCCCTTGGGAGAGATGATATGCCCTAAAAACTCTATCAACGACTGAAAAAAGAAACACTTCTCCAGTTTCCCATAGAGTTTATGCTCCCGAAGACGCTGAAGCACTTGACGAACCTGCTGAAGGTGGTGATCTCTGGACCGAGAGTAAACCAAAATGTTGTCCAAATACACCATGACAAACCTATCCAGCATGTCCCAGAAAATGTCGTTCATCAAATGCTGGAATACAGCAGGAGCGTTGGTCAGACCAAATGGCATGACGGTGTACTCAAAATGACCATAACAAGTGCCAAATGCCGTCTTCCACTCCTCCCCCTTGTGCATCCGAACCAGGTTGTAGGCCCCATGCAGATCGAGTTTAGTGAAGATAGTAGTCTCCCGCAACCGCTCCATCAATTCCGGAATGAGTGGCAAGGGATAGCTATTCCTCACTGTGATGGCGTTCAACCATCGGTAGTCGCAGCATAGACGAAGCTCTCCCGACTTCTTTTTAACAAAAAGAATGGGAGCTGAAAGAGAGGACGACAAGGGTCGAATAAATCCCCGAGCTAAGTTTTTATCTAAAACCTCTCGGAGCGCAACCAACTCGGGCTCCAACATGGAGTATAAGCGCCCCTTTGGCAATGGAGCATCCGGTATCAGGTCCATGGGACAATCATAAGCACGATGTGGTGGTAATTGATCTGCCTCCTGTTCGCTGAAAACATCGGAGAAGTCCGACAGCTCCGAAGGTATTGAGACAGCAGGAGTGGTGATATCTTGGCCAGCGCAGATATGTCTCAGGTGGTCCACACATTGGAGACTTGGAAAAGAAATGGCGTTCTGCGCTCAAGCCACCAACGGATCGTGCAAACACAGCCAGGACACTCCGAGAACTTAAGGGAGATCGAGGTTCGAGGTGACATAAAAACTTATTGCCTCCTCATGATCCCCAATAATCATACGCACTGGCTGGGTGGCAAAACAAATGGGCCCAGATTTGAGTTCACGCCCATCTACGGTTTCCACCTTAATGGGTGGATCCACAGCAACCAATGGGATTTCAAAGTGTTTGACAAAAGCCTAGTCCATAAAGCTGGTTGTAGCCCCTGAATCCACCAGCGCAACAGCGGGAATTCCCTCCTTCTGGGACTGCAAAAAGAAACAAGTGTCCAAAAGTAAATGCCGAGGAGCACCAGGATTTACTTCCGCAATTCGGGGTGGGGTTGTAGAATGTGCCCGACCTAGGGTTTCCCCGAGATCGGGCCTACCCCGTTTCTCCGACAAGCTTGGAGTGGTTTCGGACACGGGTCTGCGAGTCCCCCTCCGTTGGCAGGAATTTACAAAATGTCCCGTACCCCCGCAATAAAGGCACAAGCCTTCCTGGAACCTTCTCGAACGTTCTCGCGCCGTTAAATGAGGGTGGAGTGCGCCTAACTCCATCGGCTCCTCAGTCTTAACCATGGTTTGAAAAACTCTCGGTGGCGTGGTTTGTGCATGAGAAAAAGAAGGTGGTTCCACAACGGGCCGTTTACTTCCGTGCTGTTGTAAACGGGCTTCAATACGTAAGCACTGGATTACCAATGCATCCAGAGTTGAAGCCCGCTATGCATGGACTAACTCATCCTTGATGGCATCAGACAAGCCTTCCTGGAATGCAGCCATATGAGCCAGTTCGTTCCAGTTAGAGTCCATACACAGCATACGAAATTCTGCAATATAGTCCTGCAGGGGACGTTTTCCCTGATAAATGTCCCATAACCGTCTAGCCACAGTTTGTGTTTTAATTGGATTTTCGAACATAACTCTCATTTGTTGTAGAAAACCCTGAAAATTGTCCAACAACGGGCTATCTTGAATTAACAAGGGAGTAGCCCATTTGGCAGCCTGCCTAGATAATAGGCTAATCATAAATCCTACATTAGCCCGGTCGCTTGGGAAGTCTTCAGGCCTCAAAGATATAAATAATTGGCACTGCCCCATGAATGCTGGGAACATGTCCATTTGCCCTGAAAATTTCTCTGGCATGGCTACCGAGCTTTTCCTCAAGGGAGGGGCTGAGGGAGCAGCAGCAGGGCTTTGCAAGCTGGAAACATAATTCACCAATTGTGTCACCTGATTTTGAAGAGTTTGATTGCTTTGAATCAATTGACTTATCTGTTGCTGTTGCTGCTCCACCAAACTCTGCAGTTGGGTTTGGTCCATCTTGTTTTGAAGATGGTTTGTTAGGCTTGGAAGCAAAAATGTTATGTCTCACCTATATTCACAAGTGAGAATACAGAGTTCCACAGTTCAAAATATTCAAACAAAACAAAGCCAGACTAAAAAAGGGTTAATAGTACGATATTCCAGTCCTTGGCAGACTTCCCGAAGTCTGTCTGGTAATTCAGAATGTCCATAAATTACAAAGGCTGCTCCACACGTATCCTTTCGACACATCAAACACTTTGCTTCCAAGCAAAGTTTGAGAATCAGCAATCCTCCTTAAATCACCTGGATGGGTGTGTCAGTCTCTCTAATCAATGTCTGGCTTGGCGCCTCCCTTCAGCTTGGCGTTTCATTCTTCTCCTGGTTCTAGCGTCAATCCACGATCTGTCAGTTTCCCCATTAGAAGCCTCTGGCTCATTTTGTGAATCAGTTGCTGGCATGAGTGAAGTAGAAGGCTCTGGTGAGGATTGTCTGTCTGACAACCTCTCATCCTCCTGGCTCACATCTGTGTCCTCTGATAATTCAGACTCCACATTCACAGCAGGCTCCACCCTTTCATCTTCAGACTCATCAGAGTCAAAACTCACAGCAGGATCGATCCTTTCAGTCACAACAGCGGGGTATTGCCTGTCCAGGCACGGACAATTGACTCATTATTGGTACATCCTTAGAGCTGCAGTTCCTGTGGTAGCACAGTGGTTAGAATGCATTTCTGCAGGCTCCTTCTGCTGACTGTCGGCTGCCTGCAATTTGGCAGTTTGAATCTCACCAGGCTCAAGGTTGACTCAGCCTTCCATCCTTCTGAGGCCAGTAAAATAAAGACCCAGATTGTTGGGAGCAATAGGCTGACTCTGTAAACCACTTAGAGAGGGCTATGTAAAGTACTGTGTATATAAGTCCAAGTGTATTGGTATCCTATTTGAAATGGGAAATATATTCTTGATTAGCTGCAGACTTCTGAGTAATATCAAGGAACTCCATTTAATCTCCTCCTGGGTTGAATACGAGGAAGGTCAGAACTTTTCTCATTGACAAGCACACATTTTTGCTAGTGTCTCACAGATACTGTCACACATGCCAGATGCCTACTTGGGCAATCCTTCAATTGCTTGGACATATAGCAACAGCTGCTACTTTTGTCACCTTGTTCACTGACTTGCATCCATTACAAATCTGATACTGCACTCTATCCTGGAAGGGCAGACATGCAGTGAATAGAGCTGTATGTCTTATCAAATGATTCTGTATAAAACACTTGCGATCCTCACCATATACTGGCTTTCCATATAGTGGATTAACTTTAATATACCATAATTACAGATATACCTTATGGGTAGCTAATTTCTTTTTTTCTGGTTTAGATCCATTTGTTATATAAATGTTCCATAAAATACTTGGCTTTAGTTTTACTCACATACCATATATCTCTGCTGGTATCAACATGTCATTGTTTCTGTTTGTGCTTATGCAGAAGCCATTTGAACTGATGGCTATTTTTGCCATTTCTGGTGAAGCGTAGCATTCTTAGTAGTTGTAACTTCAGGCAGATAAAGTAACCGTGCATGATCCTATGTACAAGAGGCGCTGAAGCAGAGAACAAAGTTAGATTTGCATTTTGATATTTCTTTCCTGCTGAAGTCCTCCTGCTTAATCAATATATATTGCTAGTTCTACTGTCACACCAGCTCTTTGATGCTGATGGAACGGACTATGCTGCTTTGGATATCTACAGAATGGTTGCTTTATATTTGTATCAACTGATTGCTTCCTGGGGAAATCAACACCCTTTTGTGTGCTTTCAGGGCCTCAGAAAAGTTTAAGTTAACTCACTCAGAAACTTCTCAAATGAATTATGGCTGTCATAAGGCTTGGTTATGGTTTAGTGAAGTATCAGTGCCTTCTTGCTGAGGTCATTCTAAGAGAACAACAGCAGGCACTGAAGCTTCTCTTAATCACATTTCCTTGCCCACACTTGAGGACAACTGTCTGCCTTTATCCAACCCAACCTGCTTGATCTTCCATCCTGGAGATATGGAAGGACTTTTCTGTAAACCGCTACTTTCTCCAGATAATAAAGCTGCTATTATGTCTGGCCCATGAGTTAGTCACGGAGACCATGATAAAGAGCTAATTCTTCACTTTGGACCGTGGTTCCTTTAGTGGTCATATGTGAATTTACGTTACCCATCCCCATTTAGTGCTTATGGCATGTATGACACCTGTCTGTTTTGAGGATTGCTTTGTTGATCTCAGAAACATGAGATCAGCAGGAGTCACTTCTATGGGTATGTGTGATATGCTGAGTGGGGTGAATTCCCTCCACCGGAATCTTTAACTTCTGAAATATTCCCATGAACTGCGAATAAGTAATTTCCAACTATGAGGTAGAGTTTTGATAATGCTCAAATGACATATGTTAATAGAGAGGAGAGAGAGGGGTGGGGGAGGAGAGGGAGAGGGAGGGAGAAAGAGAGAGAGAGAGAACAAGTAGCCGTTTCAGTGTTCACAATGATGTGTATGAATCAGAGGCCTAGCTGAGTGTTCTCTGTGCTCCCTTTCTCTTATTCCAGAGGCCCCAGTGCTGTTTGTGTCAAAACCACAGCATCCAGAGAAGGTGCTGGTCCTGGAGGGGAGCAGTGCAGTGCTCTCAGCCATTGTCTCTAAGGAGTCATCCGTGGTCAGCTGGGAAGGACCCCGAGGGATTCTTGTGGCAGGGGAGCACTGCCAGTTACGCAGAGAAGGACGGGTCCACAGCCTCTTGCTGAGTAATGTAGGCAAAGCTGATGCTGGAGAGTACATCTGCCATTCTTCTCATGACCAGCTGCATTTTGAGCTTAGCGTGAAAGGTAAGAGATCTATGCAGAGGCTGTTCACTGTCCTGGCAATTCAAGACGCAATCAGATATGGGCCCACAGCAATGGTCTTGGGTAGGGGGCCCTATTTGGTCTCTGGTAGTGTGCCAAAGGCTATGCTCCAAAAAACAGGAGATGGGATCCACACTCAATTTAATTTTTCTTCTTGTTATCAGTTTGGGACATTTTCAGAGGCCATGGCCAATGATTTAGGAATCTCCTGTGACTCTAGAGCAGGGGTCTTCAAACTTGACAGCTTTAAGACTTGTGGACTTCAACTCCCAGAAGTCCTCCTCCAGTCATGTTAGCTCAGGAATTCTCGGAGTTGAAGTCCACAAGGCTTAAATTTACCAAGTTTGAAGACCCTTGCTCTAGAGCATCAAGTTGGCATCTTTGTGTTATGGAAAACCTTAATAAATTAAATACAGCCTACTCGAGATGGATGACCACGTTCAAAAAGGAATGAGTTTTTCTGTTATATAAAAACAAGGGTTTTGCAGGTGGGGAACCTTTGGTTACATTCAGCCATGGGATGAGCCATGCCGGTGAAAATTTTCCTGGCAACGCCATCACAAAAGGAGCCTGTCAAACTAAGGATCCTGTTCCAGCTGGACCTTCTGTCTCTTTAGCTTGATTGACGATGGAGACGGTAGATCTTCTACCAGACCAACTGGCTTTGTTTGCAAGAGGGGGGCTTTGTGAACATGCAGCAAACAAACTTTGCATGGAAGCTTTAAGGCTAATTTCCCAACCTCTGAAGTGTTGCCCAAGCAATTGGAAAAAGGGGAGGATTTCCCATTATTTCCTCAGTAGTTCTTTCCGTAAAAACATGTGGCTGTTTTTGTTTTTTGTTTTAAATAGCCTGTTATTTGCAATAAGGGAACTATTGGCGGTTATTAGCCATGAGAGCTAAATAGACCATTTGTGCGTAGAGGCAATATATCCCTGTTTGGCATATGCTTATAGTCAAGCAGTGGGACAGCTGTTATAGTCTATGGGAGACTTCAGATGCGTCTGCCTGGTCACTGTTGAAAATATAATACAGGGAGAAACAAACCCCTGTCTGATTCAGTAAGATAGTTTCAGTTCTGTGGTACGCAACAATGTTTAGAGTTCTCTTCTAGGTGCAGGTACCTTGACCAATAATTCTGGATTCTCATCTACGTTTGATACAGTTAACCTGACTCTAGAGTGACTTCAACTTAGTAGTGCCAAGATCTGACCCTTTGTAACCAAACTATTCTTTGGCCCACCTCAGAACTGCTGGTGAAGTTTGTTCGGGGTCTCTCAGATGTGACAGCTCTGCAGGGCGATACAGTGTTGTTCTGGTGTGAATTGTGCAAAACCAAGGGTGATGTGACATGGCTGAAAGATGGGCAGGAGCTGGAACCCAATGAACACCTGGAGATTAGAGCAGAGGGACGAGAGCGATCCTTGACACTCAGTAATGTGAGGACTGAAGATGCTGGCGAATATTCATGTGAAAGCAAAGATGACCGTACTTTGGCTATTCTCACAGTCCAAAGTAAGTTCTTTGGAGAAATTGGAGAGCAGATGCCTTGCATGGAAAAGGTTTAGTTTCAACTTCTAGTATCTTTAGTTTAGTAACATCACATTAACGAAAAGCACCCTTTGGCCCCACTGATTAAAAGAAAGCATAAGTTGTATGAACACATCCAGTTCACAACAAATGGAGGAAGAACACAATCTTCCTTCATTAGGAAATTGTTCAAGTAATACTTGTTTCTTGTGTCATAATAGTATGCACATACTTCCCAGGCTGCCGTGTAATTCTATTATGCTCTGTGCATTGGTATATGGCTGGTACTTGACTTATGACCACAATCAGCCCCAAATTTTTGTTGCTAAGTGAGACATTTGTTAAGTGAGTTTTCCTCCCTTTTACGGCCTTTCTTGTAGGTGTTAGGTTAGTCACACAGTTAAGTGAATCTGGCTTCCCCATTGACTTTGCTTGTCAGAAGTTCACAAAAGGTGATCACATGACCCCAAGACACTGCAACCATCATAAATATGAACCAGTTGCCAAGCACCTGAATTTTTTTTTTTTAATAATAAAGTTTTATTTGGGTTTTCACACACACAAAATAAAATTAAAACATCTTTTTTGAAAATAGCGTGGTCCCGGGTTGAACTTCTTTATACAGACACAAAACTCAATTTCATGCTCATTTTTGTGTTCTATTCCACATCTTATACTATTCTACATTTTCCATGTAGTTTTTCCCCCTCTTTTAATTTTCTCAGTTTTATTTTGATTATCTCGTCTCAATTCAAATCATTATATTTATACTTTTATCTATTTTGTTTCAATTTCATATTATCTTTTCTCCTGTAGTTACTAATTGAAGTATGACACCTTTATATCTTTTAATTATATCCATTCAACTCTTATTTAAACTTCAATATGTACCTTAAGGTTATGACCTACAATATAATACATAATACATAACTTCCAATTGAATTCTGCTTCGTACATTCTTATAATACACACTATATTCTTTTTTTAAAAAAGATTATAAATATATGTAATTATAAACCCTCATTCCATTCCAATTCAGTTCTATCATTAATAATCATTAAAGTCTTAACCTCTTTAACATTTCTTTTCAATTAAATATCATACTTCCTTAAAGACACATATAATATCCATAATTAATTTTTCCCTTATTTCTCTTCACATATGTTTTGTAAATCATTAAATATTCATTTGTTAGTGGACAAAATGTGGACAAGCATTCCACTAGGTTATGATAACTATTTTATCAAACATTTTAATCATACATTGTTTCATATTTTCTGAAATTATTTCTATTTCTAACGTAACAATACTATCTTATGTACCTTTGCAGAATCCCTTTTTCCATTAGATTTTCACCCATTATCTCTAAATAGGCCCTGTTTCTCTATATTTTGCTTCTGTCCTTTATAACTTCTTTTCCTTTCTTTCTTCCCTCTCATCTTCTCCCTCCCCTTTTTACCCCCTTGTCTCTGTAGTTCTAATTCTCTCTTCTGCATTTCCCTCTTCTATTGCTTTCTGATTTTATACTTATTTTTCACTCTATTCTTTTTTTGGGTTGTTTTTCCCAATCTTAAACTTTCCATTCTCTTTCCCCCCTTTCCTTCCCCCCTCCACCTAAGATTACTTGTTCATTAAAGATGGCTTCTTCTTTGTCCCAATCTTCTTGTTCTGCAGGCATTTCTTGTTATTTCTCATAGTTCCAAATCTCCATTTCTAACAACTGAAATATGAAGCCAGAAGAACCTCTCCCTTCTTGTACATTTACTTTGTACTTTTTAAATTCCATTTTCAGTTCTTCTAAAAGTGGAGCCATTTTAACAGTTTTAAACAACCACCCGATTGATTTTAGTCATTCAAGTGCAATAACCAAGAATCCAGAGATCACCAAGTAATCCAAATAGTCCCAAGCTGTTTCTTCTTTTTTCTTTTTTCACTTTCTCTTTCTGGGATTTTACTATTTTGTTGCGATGTTTCAGTTAAGATCTTTTGGAAGTCCTGTTGAGATTTTGCTGTAAGTTCTTTTTAATTCCAGACAGTCTCCTCCCTTCCAGATCCTGCCCTTTTATTCTTTTTCTCTCCTTTCCTGTTTCAAAAGCTTTTGATTATCCAGAAATCTTTATTATCCCTTTGACTTTTTATTTTCAGCATTAAATGCCTATTAATGTCAAAGTGGATTTTTTTCCAATTTCTTGCTTAAGTCACTTCACTGTCAGTATAGGAAGAGGAGAGAAAAAAACCAAATCCTTTCCCTTTTCTCTCTCCTTCGCAGCTTAGAAATCTTCTTAGAGAACAATGTTATTGTTTTTTTTAATAGTTTCAATTCCAGGGTATCTTATTTGTTGCTTTTGCTGTTTGACCTGGTCAACCAAAACTTTCTCTACTTATCTTCCTGCTGCAAATTCTTTTCTGGTCGAGGTCTTCTTTGTGGTGGCCATTTCTGACCACCGCTACAACCGCCTTCGGGAAAGGGAGTAATGGCCAGCTGGGGAGGAGAGATGCGGCTCTCCTCAACCCTGCAGGCAGTCTCCCCCTTCTTCACCACCTCTGCGGGGTGGCTTAGCCCCAAAACCAGCCAGCTCGGGGTACTCCAGCGACGAGCATGGATCAAAACCGCGCAGAGACACGGTTTTGGTCTGTTGCCGAAGAAGCTCAAACCGGAGTCCCAAGCACCTGAATTTTCATGGGGATGATGCAATGATCGTGTGAAAAATGGTCATAAGTTAGTTTTTCAGTGCCATTGTAACTTTGAGTGATCCCTAAATAAACTGTTGTAAGTTGAGGACTACCTGTAGAGTGGAGCTGATAGCCACAAATTTGCAGAAATCAATGAATAAGATGAAATATAGAAGGAATGAAGGGCGAGGAAGCTAAGCTTCAGTACAAATTGGCAAACCTGTATGTCCTAAGAGATGAATCCCATATTTATGAAAGAAAGCTGGATGTTTTCATGTTTTGTTTGTCTTTAAAAACCAATAAAATTGTTTTCCAAAAAAAAAGAGAGAGAAATGAATCCCATGGTGATACCACATTGGGTGGACTCTGGGAGTCTCCTATTGGATTGGTTCAGGGTTAGCAAACTTCATGTAAACTGAATGGCACTTTTTCCTCAGTCCCTAGGTTGGTGGAGATAATTTCTGACCTGCACAATTTAACAGTGCTGGAAGGGGATGATGCCACCTTCAAAGTGGTGGTATGTCCAGATGATGTCAGGTTGAATTGGCAACTGAATGGACAAGATGTAGTGAATAGTGAGCGGTTGGCCATAACCAAGAATGGGCTATGCCATACCCTCACCATACGACAATGCCGCTTGAGCGACACTGGCATAGTCACCATCCGTGCAGAAGGACTGTCAAGTTCAGGCAGACTCAGTGTGCAAGGTAAGAGGAATGGCAACACCATGTTTGTTGCTTTTTGATAAATGCAGATCCTCGGGCAGAAGCACTGTGCGTCGGTGATAGTAATTAGTAATTATTAATTCTGATTAGTTAGAGTTTCAAGGGGGTTATCAGTTAATGCCACGGCTGTGTCCTTTCTTGTCTTCCCAATTCCGTGCTAAGAAAATATAAATTCTTTACTAAAAATAATATCTCTGCTTACTTAGTTTGCATAATTTATGCTGCTGCTTTAGTCATGTAGGGAAAATAATAGAATCCCTTTTGGAAATTCTACTTCGACTTCCCTTCGTCTTTGAAGATTTATCTAGGCACAGCATGTCGAATTTTCAAAACTTTATCTCTATAGCCCTGCAGGTACTGAACTTTTATTTTTTGAAACATAAAAGTTGGGGTTCTGAGTCTTCTGAAATCTACTGTTTCTAAACATGCCAAATTGACCCAGGCCTTGGGAAATGGCTAGATTGCCTTGAATCCTGGCTTGTCTCTCTGTAAAGCGGGAGAGATTGGGGCCTGGGAATGCATTCAGGTTAGAGATGTGTCAGCTAGTAGTTCAACCTTTGAGCATTATTTTTGCAGAGGCTCAGGTGCTGTTTGTGCAGACGCTGCGTGATTTGGCAGCGGAGGAGGGGCAGGACGTCCGCTTGGAAGTGGAGCTGAGCGTGGAGAGTGCAGAGGTGCAATGGATGAAGCAAGGCATCTTACTGCAGCAGAATCCTCAATACTCCATGGAGGTACAAGGGCCAAAAAGGGCTCTTACCATCCATCACATTGAGCTTGCTGACCGAGGCACCTATCGCTGTGAGAGCCTGCATGATCGCACCCAAGCCAGACTGAGTGTGGAACGTAGGTCTCCTTTCTATCCTGATCTTGTTTTTCTCTCACAGTTGTACATTGTAAATCCTTGAGAGAAGATCTCTGTAACTTTTTATCTTAGGTTTCCCCCGCCCTCCACTGATATCTCTGCTGAATGTGAGAACTCCTTTAACAATGATTATTTGAATGCTACCAGTTACTTAGGAAGCTCTGCTTGCTTATCGAATTTAACCCTTTTTGTAACCTTAAACATCCATGTGTTCCATATTCAATCCTCCTGATTCTTGTTTTGTTTCCATTCATTTTTTCCTTCCCTTCCCAGTGCAGCTGGCCTTTCTTCTCACTCCCCTTCCCTTCCCTTCTCTTCCTTTCCCTTCCCTGTTTATGCTGGAAAGAAAGGTAACAGTGTCTGAATACATGTACTTGCATATTTCTTGGTGTAAGAGTAATTTATGCATGAGTAAATAACTTGGCATATGCAAATAAGAAATCAATTTATTTGAATAAACTGCATTATATTACAGATACAGCTTTTTAACCAGTAATTTTTAATTCAGTTACTGCAATCTCACTTTTGTCCTATCCTTGTCGCTTGGAATCTGAACTTTAGCAGTTATATACCTAGCGGCCAAGTGCAGTAGAAGATACTACATAAGACTGTTGCTTTTGTTTATCTTTTTTTTTATGTACAATGTTCACTTGAGTTAAACATGATTCATGGTGACAAGTCCACATTGCTTGCTTGACAACAATACGGAAGTGGGCTGCCATTGCCGCCTGCTGGGATTTTTTTTTTTTTTTTAAATATCCCAGTTTACTCCAAAGTCCTGGGATTTCCTCTTTGTCTCCCATTAGTCAGGTCCAACCCTGCTTAGCTTTTGTGAGATTCATTAAGATTAGCCAAGTGCTGATAAGTTTCTTGTGAGGAAAAATTACCTTGAATTCTAGTTCAGCTAGTTCATCCTAATAAATATGCTGAATCCATTCAAAACCTTCCACTCTATTAGCAATAAATGTAAGAGGAAGAAGTGAGTGTGAAGCCTACCCAAATAGGTCAGAGAAACATACAACTTTTTTGCTAGTGGGAGTCATATGAGAAGTAGCCTATGAATCCGTATCTGCTGAATTAGTCTTAATACTATATATACCCGTGATGGTGAACCTATGACACGAGTGCCACAAGTGGCATGCACAGCCATTTGTGCTGGCACGCGAGCCGCAGGCAAGCTTACCTCACTGCGCATATGTGCACCCCACAGCTGATTATTTTTGGGTTGGTTTGAGGCCTTTTTTGGCCTCCCAGAGGCACAGAAAAAGCCTCTGCAAGGCTTTTCAGGATGAATTATGAGTTCATTTCCTCACTTCCTGTAATACAGGAAGTGATGAAATGGGCCTATAATTCGGCCTGAAAAGCCTTGCAGAGCCTTTTTCTGTGCCTCTGGGAGGCCAAAAAAGGCCTCAAACCAGCTGAAAAATCAGCTGTGAGGTGCACAGCAGGTAAGGGGCTGGGGTGGGGGGAAATTGCTCATGCATGTGCAGGGGTCATGGGGAGAGGAGACGCACATTGCATTCTGGGTGCTGGTATGCGAATGCATGTGTGCTGGCGCACGGGCAATTTTTGGCACAGGAGCCCAAAAAGGTTAGCCACCACTGATATATACCCTTCCTGGTAACTTGCTTTGATTTGTAAGGAGCAAATAAGATCCTTTCGTGACAAAACTGGATCTATCACAGACTTTTCTCCCTCTCCAGCCCGGAAGGTGACAGTGAAGAAACCACTATTGGACGTGGAGACATTGGAAAAGGAGACAGTGACATTTGAGCTTGAGCTATCTCACCCCAATGTGTTGGGGGTCTGGACGCGTGACGGCATCCGTGTGAAGCCTAGCTCCACCTGCCAAATGAGCGCCACTGGTTGTGTGCACAGCCTGACGCTGCAAAGACTCACGCTAGATGACACAGGGACTGTGACTTTCACTGCTGATACTGTACGGAGCTGTGCCCGCCTTACGGTCCGAGGTACGGGACCAGTGGAAGGAGGACTGCGGAAAGGCAAACTTGGTGCTGGAAATAAAGTAGGAAAAAGCACTGCCATCATGCTCAGATTGTAACATCCTGAAGAGCATTTAGCTGGCCATTGTAGGAAACAGGATGCTAGACTAGATGCTTTTTGGGTTGGTCCTATCTTCTAACAGGTTTAATGTTCAAAACTCAATGTACCTGCAGAGCAGAGCAGAGCAGTTTTGATAGCAACAGCAGCGTTAGAAAACTAGGCATGGGAAGTAGGAGAGGTAATGTAGATAAATTGGTGTCTTTCAAGCTGAGGGTAAAGGATGCAAACTGGTATGGTTTGGCTAAGTCCCATCTCTTGAAGACATTTAATCTTTTTAGTCTCCAAAATAGTGCATCTTCAAGCTACCTGCAACTATATTTGGAGCCATGGTGGTACAGTGGTTCGAATGCAGTATTGCAGGCTAATTCTGCCAACTGCCAGTAATTTGAGTCTCATCTGCTCAAGGTTGACTCAGCCTTCCATCCTTCCAAGGTTGGTAAAATGAGGACCTGGATTGTTGAGGGCAATATGCTGACTCTGTAAACCATTTAGAGAAGGCCGTAAAAGCACTGTGAAACGGTACGTAAGTCTGACTGCTATTCGGTTGCTATCTCTGTCCTTGCAGAGCCACCAATTATAATGCTGCGCTTGCCCCAGGACTTGGGCATTCCCGAGACAGGCTCAGCTACTTTTGAGTGTGAGCTGTCCCGACCCCTGGCTGAGGTGAAGTGGTACAAGGTGAGGGTATTACCTCTCTTTATTTATTTATTTATTTTTACTATATAAAGAAAGAGCAACAGTTTCAATGAACAGTGTGTTGCCTGGTTACAGTAAATTTGAGCAATGGTCACCATTATAATAGTAATTGTTAAGCCTTGTCCCCCAACCAATGTTAAGGAAACACGCTAAACAGAATGTGCAGCGTTAGTCAGTTAGGCAGACAGGTAAATGTGTGAGATAAGTTTGTATGTTAGCTAACACTCAGTAAAAAGCAGATACGCTTGTGCTATCAAAATATAGTTTATTCCATTTAAGAGTTAGAGCATAGTCAAAAACAGTCCATTATCATTTCAGCCAGTCCATTCAGGGATACTCAATTCGCAAAGTCCGTGTTGAATATTCAATGTCAGTTCACTTACAATAAATCAGTCCGTATTATCTCTTCTCACCATTGAGAAATCAACACTCCTTTCTCTCTCCCATTCCAGTAGGAAAAAAAAACACAGTCATCAATCCATCCAGTAATTAGGGATCATTAAGCCAGAGAGCGAGCTGCCGTTGTCTTGCTCCTTTTATGGTGCTTTTGAAACCACACTCTTAATTGCATTCTTGCAGTTAAAGTTACACACACTTTAACCAACAAACCATGATAACTTATTTATTATTTTACCTAAACCAGTTAGGGTAAACAATGTTACCCCTAACAGTAATAATGTTCATTAGTAGTGATAATATAATAACAGTATGAGGGTATTACCTCTTATCACTGGACATTAACATTTGAACCACTATAAGTCCATGTATTTGCCATATGCTAAATAAAGAAAGCCTCTTATCAATGTCCCCATTTCCTTGATCTTCTCTATAACTGCAAGAACACTCTGTCCAGAAAAGTCCTTCTGATTTATTCAAGGGAACATGGTTGATTAATATGATTTCCATGTTCCCGCTCTGTCCTCAGGACCACCTGAGAGCTGCCCTTTCTCCACCTTTCCTTTCTGAGATCTAAAACAGACCCTGATCTTTGTGCTTTTACTTCTCATAGGATGGCAAGGAGATCCAGGTGAGCCCCAATTGCCGCATATATTCAGTCGGGCGTCGGCGTCTCCTGCAGCTCAACCATTGCAGCCTTGAAGATGCTGGCGAATATACGTGTGATGCCGGTGACTGCCGTGCTTCTGCCAAACTGAGGGTCTTTGGTACGGATGACTTGGGCTATGGATGAGAGCAGAAGTGTGGTGGTAGTGGGGCAAGGCTTGGCATGGAGCTCGCCATGCAAAGTATCCTCTGGATGAGGGCAAGGCCCCATTTGCTTTTCTGCTTTCCTGACTTTTGCCTCTGGTGGCCTGGAGCAGGCTGGTGAACATCCAAAGGACAGTGCACTGCAGTGAGTCAGAATCTTCTGTAGACTTGCAAGGCTTCTACCGAAAGCTAGATGGGAAATAAGAGGCAATGAATATTTAAGTGGGTTTTAGAAGAGATACATAATGCATGGTTACTAGCCCACTCACTAGATAGCATCTCCATGTATATGCTTGAAATGGCAACTTCATGACCAATAAAAAGGAACATGGCCAGTGGTGGGATTCAAATTTTTTTACTACCTACTTACTCTGTGGGCGTGGCTTGGTGGGTGTGGCAGGGAAGGATACTGTAAAATCTCCAGTCAGAGGTGTTTTTTTTGAACAACTCCAAATTTCCGCTATTGGTTCTCCAGGACTGGTCAGAACCTGCTGAATATCACCTCTGAACACAGCTTCCTGGAAACATCTGCCTGGCCACTCTTGGAAACAGGCTATGAAATAAGGATTATTTTACTCTCAGACATTTACTCTCAGAGAGAGCCATCTTACTGAATATGTGTTGCTGAATATCAGTGTTGCTAGAGAGTTGTTTTTCTCCTATCCTGCTTGGGGCTTCTTAAAAAGTAGCTGATTGGCCATTAGGAAAAGCAGGATGGGGCAGTGAATGAATGTTTCTCTTGATCCAGCAGGAATGATACCATGTTTCTCACATAATAAGGCCGGGTCTTATTTTTTTTTGAGGCCCGAAAAATGGCTAGGCCATCTTTTGGGGGGTGACTTAATTCCCCCCCACTTGCATCTTCGGGCATGCGGCGATGGCTTGGATGTTGACCTCGGTGTTGGTGGGGCACTTCGTATCGGGGTCAACACAAGTAGCACCATATCCTGGTGTGCAACAAAAGTACTTCCTAATGGCAAGCCCCCCCCCCCACCATTCCCCCCCATTTTGCATGTTTTAATATAGGCCTTAATTTGGGGGGAGGGGCTTAATTTCATTTCATGCCTATAAAACATGCTGGGACTTCCTATTGGGGGAGGCCGTATTGTTGGAGAAACAGGGTAGAAGGAAAACTATGTTAGATTATATTAGCCCAACATCAGGAGTTTGACAGTACCTTTTCCCATCAACACTTTTTAATAAAAAGCATAGCTTTTGTATGCTGCTGTTCACTTTATCAGGACGTGATGGCTCAACGTTTCAAAACCCAAGCTCCGTGCAATGGTATGAGCTTACATTACTTGCCCCAGTTCCTGCCTACCTAGCAGTTTGAAAGTATGCAAATGCAAGTAGGTTAATAGGTACCACTTCAGGGGGAATTAACAGCATTCCATGTACCTTTGCTATATAGTCATGTTAGTGTCTTCAGACAATTCCAGCTCCCTTGGCCAAGAAATGGAGATGCTCTAGAACTGGACACAATGGACAGGGAAACCTTTACCTTTAGCTTGTTCATTCATCAGATGCATGGGCTGATTGTTAAATTGATGATGGATTAAAACATTCTATTAGGATTTTGATGAAATAAGAATGAAGAAAGCATGAGTATTCAGATGCAGGTTACAAGAGACAGACTACAAGTACCTCATCAATCAGCAATTGTAATGGGTTAAAAATCCATTGTCCTTGATAAAACCTTCTGAGATGGCCCATAACCTTTTGATGAACATTTTAGCCTCTCACCCAATAATATTGGCAGTAGTATACTGTAGTTTATCATAAAACACCCATTTTTACTGCTATATTCTGGTGTCCTTGAAGGGTAAAATGCTTTGCTATCACTTTCTCCTTGATCCAGCATAGTTTTTGCTATGTTCTTGTGACTAGATTACAGCTGTAACTCTTACAATCTTAATGTGCTTGTTTTTTATCATGACTTGTGATATATTTTTCATAGTTGGCACCTGTTTGTCCTAGTGGTTTGACCAAGAATAGAGTTATCCTTGGTTTGACCAAGAATAGAGTTTTAATTGAATACTTTCGGGGAAACCACATGAGTCCAAATATCACTTTTGTAAAAACATTTCAATTCTAACTGTGTTGGTTTTCTCCCCACCTCACCCAAATAGAACGTCAGGTCCAGATTGTGCGAGCGCTGGAGGATGTCCACGTGCAGGAGAATGAGAATGCTGTTTTCATATGTGAGGTGTCCCTAGGGGAGGTAAAAGGTGAATGGTATCATAATGGAGAGAAACTCAAAGTCACCAGCACTGTGAAAATACGGCAGGAAGGTAAGTGTACCCTTTCATTCTTGCCAGGGCAACAGATATGACATTTCCTATTTAGAATACAAGGGAAAAGCTAGATTAAAAAACAACAACCCAGTTATATTGGACAGTAGATGACAAGAGAAATGAGGCAATGACACCATCTGAGATCTTATCTTACACAGAGTAGTATAAACATAACTGGAGTTAAACTAGGCTTGGATCTTCCTTGTGGCACGCTTACCCAAACATTCTTATCGTTTGTCGGAAATAATGTATGTGGCATAGGTGCAACTAAGGCTGATGACATCTTCGCTGCTATATCAGAATGTGTATGTAAAAACTGTAATAAAATCAACATTGTGCTTTGAAGGTTATGTGAGGCCCATGTAGTGCAGATCAAGATAGTTGCAACTTGGAATATAAAAGAGATAAATTGTAAAGAACATGAATTGATGAAAGAGAGAATGTGTGGGAAAAAAATGGCCTTAGGGAACGGAAAGGAACAACAAACCATTAAGGAGATAAAAAGACAAGTTACCTCTGGGAAAGAGGAAAGTATGAGAATGAAAATAACCCCATCTTGATTTTATTCAGCCAGCTCACAAGACTGTTATTCTAACCTACAACAAGAGGAAGGAAGGAAGGAAGGAAGGAAGGAAGGAAGGAAGGAAGGAAGGAAGGAAGGAAGGAAGGAAGGAAGGAAGGAAGGAAGGAAGGAAGGAAGGAAGGGAGAGAGGGAGGGAGGGAGGGAGGGAGGGAATGGGTGTAATAGATTAGGCTTTGTGCTAGCCATGAAATGTGTAGAGCACATTTTTGCTTTTCAGTAAGTCATTGAGAAGTGAAGAAATCAAAGAAAATCTGTTGTATACTTGTTGTTTTAGACAGATGAAAAGGAATTGTGGAATGTTATCCACAAATAAGGAGCTTAAAGTTAGTTTCTTATTGTAATAGGAGTAATTTATGATGGCAATAATGCACGCTTCCAAATGAATGGAATACTAAGAAAATGTTTCAACAATACCCAAAGAATAAGATAAGAATGTGTGTTATTGTCTCAGTTGTTTCATGTATGGATGGATAAATGCATATGTGTTATTGGAAGAACTTGAAAATCCATGTGTATATAGAAAATACTATGTTGTTGGTTGAAAATCTGAATTATTTGCAGGTAATGTCTTGTATATTGCAAGAAGAAGTATGGTTTTTAAAATTAATGTTTCAGAGACTAGAATGAAAGAGAAAATGGAGTGATGCAGATTGTAATAAATGCAAAAAAATAGAGCATGCTGATGAATTGTGTGTCTACCCCGGTAAAAAGTTCCTAAATTGTGTATCCTGGTAAAAGGCCATTTTAAGACTAGCAAATGCTGGTAGAAAAGTAAAGACCGGTATGTGGTCTGTTGCAAGAAATGAATGTTTGTTGAAAGAAACTGGCTTTATATGAGAGCATACGTCTACTCAGTCATCATCCTGGTCCCCTCCTAGGCCTATTGGGGGGGAAAAAACCCTGACTGATAAGACTGTTGTGCTTAAGCCAGGTGTACAAACCCTCTTGCAGCCCAAACCAAAATGGACACAGAGGGAAGTGTCCAAGGAAAGGGCAGGAAATGAATCTGCCTATGAAAACAAAACAAAAATAAAAACATTGGTCTTCCAAAGAATGAAAGACCTATTGTTGCAACCTTTAATTTATCAGGCAAGATGGAGCCTACAAGCAGATCAATAGATCTTCTTCCTACTTCATTCTGTCAACTAAGAGTACTTTTGGAACCATCTTTTCCAAGAGGATTTGACCCATTTAAGGCATTTTTCCAAGATTAAACTGCCAGTTGTGGCTCATGTCTGGGAAGTGAGAGAGACTGAAGCCAGGCAGTATTGCTTCTCTGGGATAGCCTCCCATAAGGGTTATGATTAGCTCCCCAAATATAGGCTTCCAGAAGCTAGATAAGCCCAAGTTAATTCAGGGGCTAATTGTGGCACAATAGGAGTTTTGTATTTTGACTTTAATTTAATATAACTTTAACTTAAATACACCATGAATGTTTCATCGTTGTTTCATAACTGCTACAGACTCCCAAGAATTTTGAGCTGTGGCCTACACTTAAATAAAATAAATAAACAAAATACATCTTTTTCCAGTTTCCTGGAAAAATGGCATTTGCTTGGTGTGGCAGAGACCCTTGTAGACCAAAAGGTGTAGAACTGATTGGTGAATAACAGAAAACAACGTGCTGTTCTGACAGGAAATACACATTTCCTTGCCAGAAACAACAGCTAAATAGCTGTGTGAGTCGGGTGCCTGGTCTGTTTCACCTCTCTAGTCAAAATGCCCATGGAAAGCAGAACTCAATAATGACTGAATGGGGAGGTGGTAAGTCTGCAGAAATTTAAGTGGACAACAATTGGTGGACAGATCCTGGTGTGACTGTATCATTATCAGACTCATCACAGATTGGACAGCAACCTTTTTATGGGGCAAAAATAGAAAATACTGCTATGGCAGTGAATCAATTAAAGGGAGTTCTGGATGCTTTCAACAGGCAGTGGCTGACACAGAAACATAACTATGAGGATATATCCCTTAAAAATGGTTAGCAACATGTACACATGCTATGATATGTGGCAGATGACAATTTGCCCATGGATTAAAAACAAATTGGGGACAAAGTCATCTGAGCAAATAACATATCGTCTTATTTCAGATTGTAATTATGGTAGAAAATATTCTTAAAAGTCTGAACAACTGAGTGCTCCAAGTACTACTGTTTATTTTTTTAAAGCTTAGCTCCGAACCCTTATTATTACAAAAGCAAGACTTCCAAATGTCTGGAGCAATACTTGTAGAGGAAGCAAAGTGTGGGACAGTGAATATCCTGAGAAAATATTTGAGTGGCTTTTCTTATGCATTCATCCTTTGGAGGGTAGTTTGGCTGCTTAAGGGATGAAGATAAAGAAATAAAAAGGATAGATCAAAGAGCCAACTTGAAATTAGTCTCACTGCATTAAATACAAAGTTATTATTTTCAGTCCTCAAGGTAAACTCTGAAAAATTAATTCTGCACATTTCAGAGAAGTCGATCAAAATGAAGAAAAGCAAGTTTTGGAGGAGGCCATGTTTGCACACTACTTAGAGCACAACAGGATATCACAACAAATCAGGATATGAATGAGCAACTTGCGACCACAAGTAATTTTGCTTGCTGCTACCTCTGCAAGCATGTTTGCTCCTTTTGCTTGGTTCCTGCCTCTTCAAGGCATGTGATCAAAGGTATTACATCGATGTACCATTCACATAACTTCAAATCTGATATGAATGGGGTACAAACTTCCCTGCTTCCAGTTTTTTATTTGATTATTGGAAGAGGAATGAATAAAAGATGTAGTTAAATAACAAGACATGCTGAAAACAAGTCAGGATGCGTAGGACAGCTTAATTTTATGTGGTGGCTTGTTATAAAGCATAATTTCTCCCTGATCACATCTTACTCTAAATTTTAAAAAATCTGAAACAGTCTTCCAATATTTGGCTGCCACAGAGAGGAAGGGGTCAATCTATTTTCTAAAGTGCCTGTAGGCCAGACAAAGAATAATGGATGGAGACTGAACAAGGAGAGATTTAACCTGGAAATAAGGAGAAACTTTCTGACAGTGAGAACAATCAACCTATGGAACAGCTTGTCCTCAGAAGTTATGGGAGCACCATCACTTGAGACTTTCAAGAAGAGATTGGACTGCCATTTGTCAGAAATGGTGTAGGGTCTCCCGCTTGGGCAGGGGGTTGGACTTGATGACCTACAAGGTCCCTTCCAACTCTGATTATCTGTTATCTGTTATCTGTATTGTAATTGTTATATGCAAAGCGGACTTGTGATTAAAGAACTCACTGCAATTGCTGTGAAAAACATCACGTTGGCCCCTTCTTAGCTTGTGATTCCTTCTGTAATTGTATTTGGGAATGATCTTGAAAGACAGGAGGAAAAGTCACAGACTTCTAGAAAACAGGTGAGAAGCAGCCTAGCTGCAGAAGCAATGGGGACATGGCAACGTTTCGGTAGGGACCCTCCCTGATTTCTTGGGTTGTCCAGTAAATGATGCAGAAGGAAGTCCTATTTCAAATTCACCAAGAGAGTGCTAATCTAACACTGAAAGGGGACAGAGGTGGATGGGAAAGTGGTTACTGAATGGCAGAGACTCTCTACTTTCAAAAACATTTCATTCCCCATTAGGCCTATCAGTGGCCTATAGTGGCTCTCTCTGCTCTCCCCGCTGCCCCCTGATTCATGGAAAGAGCTACCCGAAGGAAGCCAAGCCAAGCCAAGCCTTGCTTTCCACCCAGGAAACTGTCTTTCCAGTCTCTGCTTCAAGCATTGACCTTGGGCTGGCAATGGGGGTGGAAGCATCTGCCCTTCAGCCAAAAAGCCCTGGAAGGATGGTGAAAGATGCCTGCTCTAATTTACAAAGTAACCTTGATTGGAGGGTGGCACGATGGGAGTGAAAGCAGCATCTGCTAATCTTCAGCCTTGGCTTGTAAAATGCTTCTCTTTTCTTTCTGATTCAACTAACACCTACCTCTCCCTTGGGTGACTTCCCACCAGTTCTTACTCCGTGCCTTGATTTCAAAACAGCAATGTTGGGGCGGGGGGCAGGATCACCTTATTGGCAATCACTACTGACCTATACAGTTGTAGCCTACAAGTTTGAGGCATGGGCGATAATGAATGGAGACGAGCCAGTTAAACAGTGAACTTCAACTCTTTTTATTTCATAGTGACA
>BHEV01016244.1:0-24685 GCA_004319985.1 Emydocephalus ijimae | reverse complement strand
CCCTTTATTCATGTGAATAAAGTTGTTAGCCTTCAGCCTGGCTCCGTCTGATCTTTGTACCCGCCGCTCTACAACAGTAATCTATTTTCAATCTTGTCATCTCTTCTAACCACATCTGAATCCTATGCCAAAACTCTTGTGCTTTTCAAAAAGCTTTAATTTCTTTGATATACGAAGAAGGGAGTGGCCCAACCTATTCAGAATTGTAGAGAACTATTCCACTAACGATTATAAATTATGTCAAGCACCAGGGAAATCAGGAAATTCAGGCAGTCCAAATGAGTATGAAGATTTATTGCAATCTTAAACTCTTTTTTACAAGAATTGGACCAACTGGCGGTCAAGGGAAATGACAAGGAGATAAGAGAAGCATTCAAGTTGGGCTGGACTTAGATCTCTTGTAGGCATGCAGGGACTTGTGACTTATGACACATTTGACCCCTCCTTGGGCTCGGACTAGTCATCCACTACATACTGATTTATATTTTTTCAAAAATAACTTTTGGAAAAACAGGTTGGATTGTTCCTCCAAGTTTGGTGGCAGTGGTGTAAGGTACAACATTTCAGGAAAATAATGTATAATAGAATGAAGTAAATTTTGAAGGAAGATTTTTCTTTTTGGTCCACTATTTTTTGATTAAATATTACTAAACCTTATTGTTCTTTAAAATATACTGAACTGGTTTTATGTGTGGTAACAGCTGCTATAATACTGTATGCTTTTTGTGGGAAAGTATAATTCCCATTAAGGAAAAATGGCAAATTAAGTTATAGAAGCAATGTGAAAACTAATTTCACACTTAAAAAATAATTCTGATATAGAATATAATTCAATGCAGTAAATATTTTTGGATTATAATCTCACAAAACATTTATACCACATATAAAATTTAGTCTTCTCTTGACATAAAATTATATTTTTATGTTCTGTTTTATCTCCCCCCGATATGTTATTTTTTCATTAAATGTTTTAATTAAGATAAAATTAATTGATATTTTTCTGGGATTAGAGTTTTTAAATTGAATCATATTAAAAGTTATCAGTTACTACCTAATCTAATATTAACACATTCAAATTTCAACTTGATATAGTTTAATGTATAGATTTATATCAAGTTCATTTTTCTTGTCAATTTTACAGTGCTTCTAAACTTTTTTTTATCTATAATTTGCTTTTTCTATATGGCCATTTAATAATAATTAAATTTTAAAAATAAGCATTTAACAAATAAAAATTAATAAAATGAAAACAGAATGTTAAGCTTGGATAATGAGTTTTCAGAAGTACCATAACTATATCAAGTTAGTTGCCACAAGAAATAGAAAGGCAGAAATTACCAGGAAAACAATGCAACATGGAGCAGAACCATAAACTTGAAGCTAGTATCCGTCTTGTATTGCTTGTAATGCAGCATTAGCATCCTGCACCCTTTCAAAAAGGCAACAAGCTGGTCTGACTTCTTTTTGAGGAGAAGAAAATAAATGTTGCCTAGCAACCCTTTTTCTCCTTCAGCTTCTGTTCAAAATCTGCTTTATTTGCGCAAAAGCCTGGGAGTAGGAATCTGATATAACAAAATTGTAAAGCTATATGTAAAGCTATATGAGGTAAACACTGAGAGCTCCTTCAAAATCCAGTATGATGTCAATGTGTACTTTTTAACAAGTTATGTACTTGATAGCCTATGAATAATAGCTTCTAAAAATGTCACTAAACTGTACTAATTTGACTGTGTGAAATACAGGTAGTCCTTGACTTACAACAATTCATTTAGTGACCATTTGAAGTTACAACAGCACTGAAAAAGTGACTTATAGTCATTTTTCACAGTTATGACTTTTACAGCATCTGCAAAGATATATTCTGCCATTTATATACTCCTATAATCTACATGGACTTCTAGTGGTTTATAACAATAAAACAATATTAAAAGATAACAATACTATAAAAATACATAAATATTCCTTGTCTTTAAGATGCTTTCTGGAAAGCCTCTATTTTTATTCACCCTGCAAGTCCTGGTGGGCACTGTTTTGACTTTAGGGGAGAGGTTCTTCCATAAGAGAGGGCTGCAACAGAAAAAAAGTTAGACCCATTGCAATGGGCAAGTAAAAATCTAATATAAATGAATGAGGAACTTGGTTGCTCTATCAGCTTTTTTATTTACAAAAATGTTTACTGAGAAATTCTTTTCTTTAGGACACCCACTTCTTGCTCACAGATTTGTATCAAGTTGTCATTTGTACTCTGATGTAATTTATACATATTTCTTCTTTTCTATGAGCTCAGAGAAATTCAAAAGCATCACTGTTCTCCAGGTAGTAAAAACTGGACACGGAAGGACAAGTACAGTAAATGTAGGCTATTGGAGTTCAAATAGAACCCATCTTTATGTTAGTTACATAATGTCTTACAGGCACAATGTTCAGTTTTAATGTTGTTTTATATTCTTTAAGTTATACTGTAAATATATTCTTGTAAACCAGCTAGGCTTATGACTAATAGCTTCAATTCCATTTAGTTAAGTTTGGCTAATTAGTTTGAGTTGCATAGAAGCTTGTGTTCTGCCATTTAATGCTTTAGATGAGGGAATAGATGGGATGGAATGTAATTATTTTGATGAGGTAGCAGAAGGGAATTCATCAGATTTGCAGATGATATGAAACCGGGGGTCTGTGCCAGCACCTTAGAAGATAGACTCAATATTCAGAAGGATCTTGATAGATTTGAACATTGGGCTCTATTCAACAAAAAGCTGTTCACGTGGTGAGAAAAGTAAGGTTTTATAGTCAAGAAAAAACAAATGCACTGTATAGAATAGGTGGTATCTGGCTCAACAGCAGTAACTGTGAAAGGAATCCAGGAATTCTAGGTCCAACCTAGTGGACCAAGTATGAGCCAGTGAAACAATCCAGTTTTAGACTGCATCAACAGGAATTGTATCAAGATCATGTGAAGCATAAGTACATAAGCCATAAGTATAATGGCTTGGTAAGACCACACTTGGAATATTGCATCCAGTTTTGGTTGCCTCTATACAAACCAGATGTTGACTTTCTAGAAATAGTGCAGATAACAGCAACAGAAATGATTATGGAGGCTGGAAGCTAAAAAAATATGACGATTGCCGGAACTGGTTTGTGTTGTCTAACAAAGAAAAAGACTAGAGTTGATATGATAGCAGTCTTCCATATATTTGAGGAGCTGTCAGAGATGAGGGGATCAACCTATTTTCCAAAGTGCCTGAGGACAGGACAAGAAGAAATGAATGGAAGGTTATCAAGGATAGATCCAACCTAGAATCAAGGAGCAATTTCCTAATAGTAAGAATAACAAGTAAATGGAATGGCTTGCTTCCAGAAGTTGTAGGTGCTCCATGACTGGGCATTTTAAAGAAGAGATTGAAAAGCCATTTGTCCAGAATGATATACAGTGTCTTGCTTGAACAGGGGGTTGGACTAGAAAACCTCCAAGGCAGGGCTGGGATTCTACAGGTTCACACCTATTTGCTAGAATAGGTTGTTAACATTCTAAGCAGTTCAGAGAGCCAGAAATTACTGGCCTAATCCTGTAAGGAAGGCAGGAAGGAAACATTCTGATGTTGCTTACAGAAACTGCCTCTCTGTTGAACCTTATTACATTCTGAGCAGGACTAGACTTCCTGTCTCTGGAACGTCTCTGGAGTGTTTTCCCCTCCTTTACTGGTACTTTGCTTGTATGGAGTGACCATTCAAAATTACAATGGCACTGAACAGTGACTTATGACCATTTTTCACACTTATGACTGTTGCATCCCCAGTCACGAGAGGCCAGGTGAGGAGATGCGTGCCTTGATGTGAGTGATATCGAGTTGCCCACGCCCAGCCAATAATATGACCACCAAGCCACGCCTACAGAACCGGTTGTTAAAAAATTTGAATCCCACCCCTGCTCCAAGGTCACTTCCAACTCTTATTATTCTACGCTGCTTTATTCCGAGTGCCTTTGGAAGTAAAGGATTGAGAAATACCGTTGTGAAGTCTGTGACATACTGAATTTTTGTTAACCCTTTTATTATATACAAAAGAGATTGATGCAAACTTTCCTTTTCCAAAGAAATAGGGTCGTTCGGACATTAGCAGATATATACAATTGCGGACTTAATATTAAATTTCTTCCATTCCCCTGCTCTCCAAAAATTATCGCTCTCATTCACTTAAAGAAAAGTGAGGAAATGAGATTTCGAATTAACATTAAAAACATTTGAGAGGTAAGCGGCGGTAACTACAGAAAACTCCGAGGGAAGACATGACACATCTCTCCCTCAAGCCTCCGAGGAGCACGTGAGTCGAAGCCTCAAGCCAAGCGTACGCCGCTCCCTTAGCAACCGCATCCAAAGGAAGCCCCGCTCTAACCATAGAGTTTAGAATGCTCCGCAGGAAGTCGACGAAGGGGAAGTCCCTGCTTTTTCCGTCCTGCGACCTCTCTTCTCTTCGCCTCCACTTTTTGTCTGCTCCAATCGCCAGCCGAGATGGGTGGATCCAATCGCTCGCGCTCTCCTTGCTGCGCGCCAACTCCCCCCCCCACACCTCCGACTCGGTACGCGCAAAAGTGACGTCAGGTGGGGCTTCATGTGTATGTGCGGCTGGCGACCTCTTGCGCAACGACGCGACGTTCCTGCCTTTGCCGTGAGGAGGCAGTGGCTGGCGGGAAGGAGGAAGAGGAGGAGAAGGAAAAAAAAAAGGAAAGTGTTGGTGGCGGCGCTTGGAGCCGCGGGATGGAGGATCAGCCGCCGCCGCCGCCGTCACCGCCCCTCCAGGAGCTGCTGGGGCGTTGCCTCCCCCGACTCCCTCAGCCGGTAAGTGGGCGCAAGCGGCGCTCTCAGCCCTTCTCTTTGAGACGCCGGTGCCCGGCAGCCGCTCCCGGCCACTTGCTCCGTCCCCTCCCCTTTTCCTTTGCTTGGCCTGGTGGGTCTTTCTGCCGAGTACCTGCTTTCCGTGAGGTTCTGCCTGATCTTACCCCACCTCCCTTTTTATCCTCCCCCCCCCGCCCCAATTCCCGGGTTTGGGATCCGGCTTCACCCGGGAGCAGCTTTTCCGCAGACGCGCTTTGTCCCGCTCGCCAAGCAGCTCTGTGCAAGGAGGAAGAAATCGCGGGGAGATTTGAACTTGGGTGGGTTTTGCGGGCTGCCAATACCTTCGGAACCGCGCACCGGCGTGGGGTTTCTTTTTGGGGTGGGTGGGTGGGTGGGTAGAGGCGTTTCAAAAGGGCTCGGGGACTGGATGGGTCCTTCTCCCGGCTTCGCATTTGTTCCGTTCGCAGCGTGGAAAACAATGGCAAAGTCAACAAACGAGGCGAGAGATCAGAGCTTTTTGCCAGCAACGGTCCGTTTTAGGAAATCGACTCTCGACGGTGCCTGTGGTTTTCGGCTGCCAATTTAATTTTGTGCCGCGTTTGTTTTGCCAGGAGGAGGAGAAGGAGGTCGTCTTCCGAATGGAGTTAGCTTAGCTTTGTTTGTGGGCGCATTTGTGGTTGCGTGCAGCATCCTTAATTTGGTACCAGCTTATATCCGACCGACTTCGTTTAGGTATGCGGGATGAGCTGGTCTTTAATTTTTTCCTCTGTGTTACCAAATAACATTTCTTTTTAATAAAATTAGCTTCTGGATAAGAACGCCAGTTCTTTCTTTCTGATTGTTTATCTCCCCCCCTCCAAAAAAGCTCTGCTGCCCTGTTTTTAAAATATAAAAATAGGTGCAGGTTTTTAAATAGCACCTTAAAGAAATAGCAATACTATACAATAACATGCCAATATAATCTGAAAATATGGAAACATGGCAATATAATGTGAAAATAAGACTGCTTTAAAAATGTTATAGAAACTAAATCTAGGAAATGCTGGTTCTGCATACATATATTTGGCCCTGATCTTCAAAAGTTGTTATCCAATACAGCTATGGGACAGAATGCAAAAGTTTTAAAATGTATGACCAAAGAGTAATATTGGTATTGTATTTTTATTATAGCCAATCAAATTTCTTAATATTACTTTTTGTCCTTATTCCATCCACTATTTTTGGAAAGTGGTCTCTGACATGTAATTAAAAGATCAGGTGTGGCCCTCTGACTAGTTAGGATGCCTAGTGCATCCTAACCATTATCTAATTTAAAAATTACTAAGAGTTTGGTGAGCATAAACAAATGAAGTATTTTATAGGCATAGTTTTATTAAAATTGTAACTTGTATTTTTCCTAAGTTGGCAGAATAGTCAGTTTTAAGAACTTTAAATTCTTTATTGTGATGGAATCTTCATTAGTTTTTTAAAAATCCAATTTTGGAAAGCATACAAACATGACATTTATCTCTTAGTTACATCAGGAATCAGTGTGCCATAGTTGAAGGAAATAAAATATTTTTGTGTGTGTGTGTTACTATTTTGTATAGGTAAAGTCCCCTCATAGGCTCCCTGTGGGAACTGTTAGTCATCTTTTTGTACTTCCGGAAATGAAAAGGTATTGCATCACTTCATCATGACTTACATGGATTCAACTCTTCTTGTACTTCATGTAGTGGAAACTCTGAGAACTTGATCCTGCCAAACTGATAAGGTGCATGAATTGTTCTTTGAGGAAGAACTTTTAAAATCACAATTATTAATTTACTATAGATTGCATTCATATCAAGTTTATCTCTTTCTTCCTGTGGCATTGTTCTAGTTAGGACATTTCCCTCCATATTTAATTTTAGAACTAAAAGTGTAGACAGAATAGCACATAAAATATGAAACACATATTTTAATTTGTTGCCTCAACATGTGATGAATTAAATCAATGGTTACATATTACTATTATAATTACATTTTATATGTTTTATTATAATTATATAATCTCCATGTTCTGATGAGTATGACAACTACTAATGTGCTGTGCATGGAGTAGTGAAGGAAGTAACGATTACTTTTATAATATGTGCATAGGTTTTGGATGAGATACTGTACTAATTATGTGAACCTTTGATCTGATTCAGTAGTGTTACTATTATTAGAGGCTTACTCCTATGTTTCAGAGAAAATGTATATTAGCTTTTGAAGCATGAATAATACTGTATGTATTATAGCTATGAAGAGATACAAATTAAATGAGAAGAATTTGCTTTTGAGCACATGTAGATTTGTATCTCTCAGGAATCTCTTCAAATAAAGTTAAATTTACTGAGCTGTGGTTGATGACTAGCAAGTAGGAATATCTTACAACTTATAAATGATGTATTTGGTTGAAGTTGATGCTGACAGATGCTCATTGTATTCCCATGCATGCTCCAAACTATACATTGAACTGAGCACATTAGTATGTATGTCTGTAGTTTAACTAGAATTTATAACTTCCCCAATATATTTCCCATAGACATTTTAAAAAGGAACTTGATAGGTCAGTTACATTAGGTCTATTGATGCTTCTCAATTAATAGTAAAGAGGAAGGTTCTAAAAGACTTAGATAAGATATATATATTCTCTATATATATATATTTCTAATTCAAATTTTGTGTTTCTCTGATAGAGGAGCAACTAGAATAATAAAAAGAAATGGCATAGAAATATTATGAGACAATTTATTCCTTCATATAATGTTAAATCTTGCTAACATGCAGTTACTTTTAAACACAGCTAATTATTTGGAATATACTTACATTGCAGTTCTGTTATGTGCAAGGAAATTTTATTAGAAATGCATATCTAAAAGTTGATGGCCAGTTTGGTGTAGTGGTTAAGGTGTCAGATTAGAAACCTGAGAGAGTGTGAGTTCTAATCTCATATAAGGTACAAAGGCGGCTGGGAGACATTGGGCCACTTATTCTCCTTCAGCCCTAGTAAAGAAGTAATGGCAATCCATTTCTGAAAAAAAACCTTGTAAGAAAATTTCAGGGACTTTTCCAGGATTAATTCTGCTGATAAGAATAATATTAACCACATTATTTACTGATATTGTACACTGACTTAACTTCATAGATGTTACAAATATTTCTATTTTGAGGCCTACATAAAAGAGGTTAACATTTAGAACAAGGGAGATCTGCAGTTTAAATTTCTTTTATCTCTTTCCAGCAAATGGTATTTAAAGTATGCTGCCTGAGATAGCAAAGAACCATGATTATTAGTAGTTACTGATAACTAGATTCGCCATGAATTTATGTTAAAATCATCTATAATAATTATCATTATACTGAATGTTAGGAAATACCACAACCATATTATAAAAAGGCTTATTGAATCTCCCAATATTTATTTTTTATCAGATGGTCCTGCACTCAAATAACATGAAGGGAGGGAAAAAACTTCTTTTTATTCTCATCTTAAAAAAAAAAATTAATCAAATTTATATGGCCACCCATCTAACCAGTGGAACTCTGGGCAATGCAAAAATATAAAAAATACATCTAATTAGAAGAAAAAACACACACATCAGAACTGTAAAAAAACTGATTTTCCACATCTCATGTTCTCCTGTTAACAATCCTGGTCCAAGTGTAAGTTTAGGCTTTTACATAATACCTCTTACTAAGCTGGATAAGGTATGGGCCCACCTACTTCAGTTACACCTATATTACAGAGCATTTCCTGCTAATGGCAAGGACATAATATTGGACAGTTTGGGCATAATACATTATGAATGAATAATATAATTTAATCTAAAATGAATTTTGACATTTTGAGAACAACTGGGTGTCTAGGGACAGTAGAAAAGGTTTGTAGAAGCAGCAACTGGTCAAATATTTTAACCAGTGCTTGAGATAAACATATTATTCAGCTTTGAATGTTGTACTTTTATACAATTTTGCTAATACAGAGCTGGATAATTATGATCACAAGAGTCATTTGTCTCTATTAGCTCTTAATAACTCTCTACTTTCTGTATGTGATCTGAAAATAGAATGGTTAAATATTAGAACACACTTTCCCAAACTGAGATGTACTTCCCTCTGTGAGATGCAATCAGAGTCCAAGGAAAGTGGGAAAAACCTTTTGATCACATTGTTACAATAAATATACCTTTTCCAGATTTGTGTTGTATTGCTTTCATTTATATTCATTTTGTTTTGGATTTTTAGAGTGGCTGTGTACATTAAAATTACACTAAAATAAATGTGATGGTAAAAAGTTTAGGAACCCTTGGATTGGAACATTTTCAGGATTACACAAGGTGAACAATGTAGACCATACAATAGACTTTTATGAGAATGTAAAAAGAATAGAATAATTGTTTTGTATGTATTAACAATTGCAATTAGCAATTAGAGCAATATTCTTCCAGGGAGTCACTTACATTTTCGTTGTATCTATTTCCCTTTTTCCTTCTTTCAAATCCTATCTATTCTTTTGTGCCTTCAATTTTTTTTCTGCCTTGAAATAAACTTATTTCCAGCCAACAATAATGGAGTGATTGTGATGTGGTCATAATCTGCCAGCTAAAAGCAAAATGTTTTTGTAAAATTATCAATTCCAAGTCAATTGCTTTTTGGGACCTTTAATGCAAATGGTTTGAGTCAGCTAGGATTTGTGCTAGTAACATAGATACATGCCTCAAATTAGTTTTATTCATATATGCTTCATAAATTTGGGGTTATTTATATCCTTCATATCTCTAATACAATTAGATATCCATATCTTGGTATCTTTATTTTTTTATATTAGTGATTTTGTCTTTTGTCCCTATAACATTCTGAATGTCTATGAATAAATTTCAATGCATATTTAAATAATAACATTATTCATCTTGGAGCTCAAAATGGCACTTGGAGCTCAAAATGGCACTTGGAGCTCAAAATGTTAGTAGCAACAGCTGCCAGTAAACACACTGTTGAACAGAGCTATCAAGTATTACCTTCTGGAATTTTACATTTTTAAAAAATACCATAGCCTGTCCATTATGAATTGTTTCCCTTACAACTGGTTCTTTTCCATTAAAAAAGATAGCTTGTTTGGACTGGATTGTTCGGTAGTAATAATATGGAAACATATTTATCTTTAATTGCCTAGTGTGTTTTAAACTTTTGTAAGCCACAGGTAAACGAGTAGTATTAATTATTCATTACCTTTTTGAAGCATATTTTTGGTATTGTACATTCCCTCAGGCTTCTGAATCTGTTTTTCAATTAGCAGATTCTCAGATTTCCCCCCAGATTTCTATTGCTTCCAATGAAATAATAACTAGATAATAAGTAACACAGATATTGACCAAATAATGTTCTCTGGATTTATCTATATTAAGATGTATGTAAACATATACATTACTAAGTAAATTTCATTTGATGCTTCTCAGTAGTATCAATTTTGTTGCAATGTTCCAGAGTAAAATTTCATTTTTACTTATAAAGCTGTAACCATTAGACAGTTTTTATTAATATTTGAATGAGTATTCAAACTGTTTCACATGTCATTACTGTAATGTACCTGTATAAAGTAGATTAATAGTATCATCTTAAATCAGGCTGTCTAAATGAGTTGCTCATACACTTTTCTAGGAACTGTGTGCCCCACAAACTTGTATAGAAGAAATGTGAGTTAAAAATAGTCTGTCAAGATATTTTATATACTGTATTATTGAATAATTATATATTATATTTAAATGTCTAATAATGTAGAATTACTATTAATATTTTGATAAATCAATAGTAAATCTCATAATGGTCAGCTCAGTAAACACATCTGTAAAATACATCACATTATTGAATAAAATTTTGTTGGACTATTCTTTGGCAGGAGTAAATGTTTAATCAAATCCCTGATGCTTTTAGCAGAAATGTGGGGAATTTAATATCCAGGTATGTCTTCCTACCTTGTTGTGTACCTCGGAATATTTTAAACTGTGAGAGAACATATCAGTAACATTGTTATAATGCCTTGTTCTTGTAGCCTCTTTATAATGAAAAGTATGGTTCTGATCATACAAAAGGTTGTATATCCTTTTTTTCCCACCAAAATATTACAGCTTAATGAATTCTGAGAACAACCTAGACCAATATCAATATGTTTGTTTTACTTACAGTTTTTTTTCAAAATTGAATTCTTTTCGTATTGCTACAAAATGATAACAGTAAGCTATTGAAATAATTTTATTTTTAAAATTGGATAGCTTAAAACATAAATAGATCTATTCATTTTGGTTGTGGTGCTGTAAGTTACAAAGGAAATCTCTTCTTGAACAAATGCATTTGGAAAATTCAGCTTGGAGAAGCTGCATCTTTCACCAATTCTGGCAGTTCATTTCAAGATTGTTTGGCTGCAGGGACAAAATACAGCATTGTGAAGGAAGCTCGCATTCAGCAAAACCAAAAATTGCAGATGGCAGCAGGTACATAGGCATCATTGTATTTTTCTGTTCTTTGCTATCCTGAGGTCAGCTACAACTTTAAACTTAGCACAATGTATGTTTTGAGGACATTCTATAAATCACATTATTCTGATATGGAGAGTTTTATTCTAATATATATTTTTTCCATTCCCAAGTTGCTGTTTGAAGAGGAGCCCCATCAGCTATTCACGCTTAAGGATAAGTGGTGGAGGTAAGAAATCACTTCCTAATTTATAGTTAAGATAACAGATATTTTGTATTATTTGTTCATATGAAATTTTTATATACAGAACTTGAAAAATATTGAATTTGAGAAGGCAGATCAGCAGATGGAAAGATATACAGGCATGTGAGAATTTTGATGAGTACATAGGAAGAGATTTTTTAAAGCAAGCTCTAGTATTGACTTAGATTGTTAGCTAAAATGTAGTACATTTCTTCTAGCATGTGTTGCATAAAGAGATCTGATCTCAAAAGCATTCTTAATTGTTATATTAATCAGCAAATCTGATCTCTTTGTTGTTCAAAAAACTGACCACTTTTCCTGTTACCAGCTTAGTTGAGCACTATTAACCTTTTTTACAAAAGTAGTGAAACATTTTGCTATACTCATAAGGAAGTAGTAAGCTTGCTTAAAAATATAAAATGGCATTTTGAAGAATCATGCTGAAAAGATGTAATTAGCTATAAATATGTATGATTTTCATGCTATCTAATGATTAAATGTTACCATGTAATAGTTCTTGAGTCAGTGATGAATAAAAGATGCAAATAAATATCTGCTAGCAATCCTTATGTACTTGAAAGTTTAGAGCTACAAGTGTTGGCCTTTCTAGGAGTTTGGAAGTTGTAGGTCAGGGGTGTCAAACTCACGTCATCATGGAGGCATCACATGAAATATTGGGACTTTTTTCCCTTTGCTAAACCACGCATGGACATGGCCAGCATCCAGCCTGCAGGCCGCGTGTTTAACAGCTCTGTTGTAGGTGTTATAATGGGTGTAAAAAGCATCTGATATTTAAACCACTTCCATTCCCACTGTTAAACAACTCTCTCCTGAAATAAAAAAACATAATTGAAATTCAGTTACTCTTGTCACAAAATTTTCACAAAATTCAGTTACTCTTGTCACAAAATTTTGTGACAAGAGTAAGTGAATTTCAATTATGTTTTTATGGAAATGAGTCTATTCCCATTGTTACAATTTGAAAACCAGTCAATTATCTGGCTATTTTGCTGCTTTATTTCAGCAGTTCAGTATTAAGCTATTTATGGATATTTGGGAAATGCAGATTGCATATTTCTGATCTAATAAATCTGACTAAGACGTCAGTACAAAGTGACAAAATCATATTGAATGCACATAGCATTTATAGCTGATGGTAGATAAATATTAGAATTTAGTACTGTAACAATCATGTTACTCACCTATAAACATCTTAATGATTCTGCAGCACATTCAAATATAATTGGTTTTGAGTAAAGCATAAAAGATATACTTTTTCTGAGCATATAATCACTGTGCAATAAACTACAAAATTTAACAGAGGAATTAGTTTGATTAATTGCAAAAAGAGTGAATGGCTGTGTAGCAACTTGCACTGTTTTATTTGCAAATGCAGAAAGGTATAAATTATTTAACCAGTGGAGTCTTCTTAATCTCTAGATCAGTGTTTCTCAAATATGGCAACTTTCTGGCATGTGGGTCTCAACTTTCAAAATTTTCATCACTTATCATGTTGAGTAGGGAATTCTGGGATTTGTAGTCCATCTATTTAGGAATTGCCATAGCTGAAAAACAGTGCTCTTGATAAACTGTGCTTTGCATCTTTTATTAAACTTGTGCTCTTTAGAGGTTTTCAGATTTCACTTGTACTAAATATTTTGACAGATTGTTTTTTCTGAATTTGGATTAATGTTGGAAACTATAACTCTGCTTTGCATGCTTTGCATGCTTTATGATGTTTTTGCATCTTAATAATCCTACAAATTTTATGCATGTGGCTCTTTTAACCACAAATCAAAATATCTCCATAATTGTTCTTCACATTGTTCTTACTCCTTTATGGGTTTCAGGGTTCATGAGGGGAATACTAATGGTATCTAACTTGAGGATTTGTGTCGAGATATATTTTTAAAAAAAATTAAAACAGATCATTTCAGTCTTTGTAAATAAATTAGCTGCAAATGATATCACACAGCCAGTTTGGCTATCATAATCACATGTTTATTAGATGTTTTCTCCATTATATATACATCATATTTATGGATATAGCTTAAAACTCAATTTTGTCAAGATTTAAAACTTTATATAAAATGTTTTATGACTTTATAAAGTTTTTTTTTTGCTTATGATCCAGATTAAACTAAATGTGTGGATCTTTATGTAGTTTTCACTGCTTTCAGTAAGTTTCCTTTCTAGCAGTTTTGCTTCAGCACTGCCTGGCTCTTTTTTCTAGTTATACTGTTTGCCTGTTTCTCCTGCCTGAAATTCTCGAGGAATAAATTTGTTCCTAAAACTCTAAACTAGATCCACATGTACTTCCATTTTGGCTTAGCAGTAAACTTGTCCTCATAAACTTGCTAATTTTGCTTACAAGTATGGCTAATTTGGTATGGCTAACTTGGTTATCTAAACTGATAACACAAAATTATTAAATAAATGTACAAAAACAGAATTCTGGTTTCATCTACCTGAAGACATCATTAACAACAAACAATTACTTCATATTCTTGTGTTTTCTGAATGGATAAGGCCACAGACCTCTACTCACATTCATAGTAAGAGTTTATCCCAAACAGTCGCTTTAATAGGCTTTTCTTCAGTTTATGAAGTGGCACAAAAACATGCAAGCATAATTTGATGTCTCTTGTCAGACTTGGTAATGAAGCCAGTGAGTGCTACTGTCTTTACATCTTCATTGGAAATTTAAAGACAATTTAAGGAAAGCAATTAAAGGATTTCCTATTTTCATAACATGGGGGAGGCTGGAGCTAAGAGAGGAGGCACGTTTTGACCCCTGTGCAAAGCTGTGTGTCAGAACCTGGTATCTGAATTAGAAACAGATTCCCAATAAAACAGGAGACAGAACTACCTTACAGATTATCCGCAAAGTCTGATCCATGGCCGTAAGGTGATGGAAGCTGTAGTGAAAGCAGGATCCAGCTTTTTTGGGCGAGTTATTACACTTCAAGCAGTAGCGTTGCTTCATTTCTCTTCTCTTCTTTTCTACCCCCTAGTTGTCATGACACTCCAAGCTTGGGATCAGGAAAACTAGTACTCTTCAATATCTTCATTAACGATTTAGATGAGGGGGTAGAAGGGGAACTTACCAAATTTGCAGATGATACTAAGCTGGCAGGAATAGCTAACACCCAAGAAGATAGGCTCAAGATCCAGATGGATCTTGACAGACTAGAACACTGGGCCATATCTAACAAAATGAAATTCAATGTAGAGAAAAATAAAGTCCTACACTCAGGCAAGAAAAATCAAAAGTATACATATAGGCTGGGTGAAACCAGGCTCAATAGCAGTAACTGTGAGAGGGATCTTGGAGTCTTAGTGAACAACTAGCTAAATATGAGCCAGCAGTGTGCAGCACCAGTCAAAAAAGCTAATGCAATCCTAAGTTGTATTAACAGAGGGATACAATCAAGATCAAGGGAGGTACTAATACCACTCTGTAAAGCCTTAGTAAGACCACACCTAGAGTACTGCATCCAGTTTTGGTCACCACACTATAAAAAGAATGTTGAGACTCTAGAAAAAGTACAGAGAAGAACAACCAGGATGATTGGGGACTGGAGACTAAAACATATGAAGAACGGTTACAGGAACCGGGCACGGCTATAGTGAAGAGAAGGACCAAGGAAGACATGATAGTAGTATTCCAATATTTGAGAAGTTGCCACAGAGAGGAAAGGGTCAAGCTATTTTCTAAAGCACCTGTAGACCAGACAAGGAATAATGGATGGAAACTGAACAAGGAGAGATTTAACCTGGAACTAAGGAGAAACTTTCTGACAGTGAGAACAATCAACAATCAACCAATGGAACAGCTTGCCCTCGGAAGTTGTGGGAGCGTCATCAAGAAGAAATTGAACTGCCATTTGTCAGAAATGGTGTACGGTCTCTTGCTTGGGCAGGGGGTTGGACTAGATGACCTACAAAGTCCCTTCCAACTCTGATTATCTGTTAATCTGTTAAAAGATGGCCAGAAAAATGCTGCTTCTCCCATTT
The DNA here is from genome assembly GCA_004319985.1 of Emydocephalus ijimae. Classification (NCBI taxonomy): domain Eukaryota; kingdom Metazoa; phylum Chordata; class Lepidosauria; order Squamata; family Elapidae; genus Emydocephalus; species Emydocephalus ijimae. The sequence goes on along the minus strand of BHEV01016244.1, from coordinate 9,116 downwards.
TCTTGTAATTGTAATGAGAAGGGCTTCAACCATGCGTGGCAGAATGTCACTGGATGAAGCAGGATGGAGTGTTCTGCCATACAAACTGCCTAACAGTTGGGTCACTTGCACATATCTACCAGTCTTGCATGAAGCATTTACAGGTGAAACTCAAAAAATTAGAATATTGTGAAAAAGTTCATTTATTTCAGTAATGCAACTTAAAAGGTGAAACGAATATATGAGATAGACCCATTACATGCAAAGCAAGATAGTTCAAGCCGTGATTTGTCATACTTGTGATGATTATGGCTTACAGCTCATGAAAACTCCAAATCCATAATCTCAGAAAATTAGAATATTACATGCAATCAATAAAACAAGGATTGTACATCGAACAATATCGGACCTCTGAAAAGTATAAGCATGCATATGTACTCAGTACTTGGTTTGGACCCCTTTTGCAGCAATTACTGCCTCAGTGCGGCAGAGCATGGAAGCTATCAGCCTGTGGCACTGATGAGATGTTATGGATGACCAGGATTCTTCAATAGCGGCCTTCAGCTCTTCTGCATTGTTTGGTCTCATGTCTCTCATCTTTCTCTTGCAATGCCCCATAGATTCTCTATGGGGTTCAGGTCAGGAAAGTTTGCTGGCCAATCAAGCACAGTAATCCCACGGTCATTGAACCAGGTTTTGGTGCTTTTGGCAGTGTGGCAGGTGCCAAGTCCTGCTGGAAAATGAAGTCAGCATCCCCATAAAGCTCATCTGCGGAAGGAAGCATGAAGTGCTGCAAAATCTCCTGGTAGAGGCTGCATTGACCCTGGACTTAATGAAGCACAGTGGACCAACACCAGCAGATGACATGGCTCCCCAAATCAACACAGACTGTGGAAACTTCACACTGGACTTCAAGCATCTTGCAGTGTATGCCTCTCCATTCTTCCTCCAGACTCTCAGTCCTTGGTTTGCAAATGAGATCCAAAAGTTGCTCTCATCAGAAAAGAGGATTTTGGATCACTGAGTAACAGACCAGGTCTGTTTTTTCTTTAGCCTAGGTAAGATGCTTCTTATGTTGTTTGTTGTTCAGGAGCGGCTTGACAAGAGGAAGCCCATGTCCAGGATCCGTCTCTGTGTGATGGCTCTTGATGCACTGACTCCAGCCTCAATCCACTCCTTGTGAAAGTCCCCAACACTTTTGAATGGCCTTTTCCTGACAATCCTCTCCAGGCTGTGGTTATCCCTGCTGCTTGTGCACCTTTTCCTTCCACACTTTTCTCTTCCGCATAACTTTCTATTAATGTGCTTTGATACAGCACTTTGGGAACATCCAACTTGTTTTGCAATTACCTTTTGAGGCTTTCCATCCTTATGGAGGGTGTCAGTGATGGTTTTCTGCACAACTGTCAGGTCAGCAGTCTTTCCCATGATTGTGATTCCTACTGAACCAGACTGAGAGACCATTCAAAGGCTCAGGAACCCTTTGCAGGTATTATTGCTTAATTAGCTGATTAGAGTGGGACACTTTGAGCCTAGAATATTGAACCTTTTCACAATATTCTAATTTTCTGAGATTGTGGATTTGGGGTTTCATGAGCTGTAAGCCATAATCATCTCAATTATGACACATCACAGATTGAACTATCTTGCTTTGCATGTAAAGAGTCTATCTCATATATAACTTTCACCTTTTAAGTTGCATTACTGAAATAAATGAACTTTTGCACGATATTCTAATTTATCGAGTTTCACCTGTAGATGATAAATACAGAACTAGCCTAAAGTTTGATCAGTGTTTTGCAAAGTGCCAGGTACTGTTAGGTATGCATGATCTGTCCTGTTGCCAAAATGAAAATGGTGAGAAAAGTCACCATTGTCTAGAAGAATGGAACTTGCTTGCATTTGTCAAATATGACAAGAGTTGTGCAGATCCCAGCCCCTGCTGATCATTACTGCAGTAGCCACCAAAGTAGCATAAACCATGCATACAGCAAGGCTTGTGTTGGAAATGATGGAAAACCCCATTATTACATTGGATCAGTTAAATACTGAGACAGCCTCATCTATGAAATGTGAATGAAACAAAAGCTGTATCATGAGAACACGTCCTTAAATTGGAATGGTTTATAGATGAGCTTTAAACATAATTGATTAGGCCACAAATTGTTCACTAGCCATATCAACTTGTAGGTGGAGCCAGTAAATGTGAACAAGAACAATTTATTGCTTCCCCATCCTATTGTATTAGACAGTATAGCTGTACTAAGGTATACCATATGAGAGATTTAGAAGCCTGAGATAAGGAAAAAACTAAGAAATTTGGGAGAAAATGTTTGCCCTTTTTTTCTATTTTCATATTTCCCTCAAGACATTTTATTATTTTTTCCCCAAAAATCCTAACCAGGCAGATATAAATTTAAAGAATAAGTATATATTCCTTGTATTTCCTTTTTCAGTAATATTTTACATGATTAACATGTAAAATACATTATACTAGAAATATAAACACCTTATATATGAGTCAGAAAAAACTTGATGGCAGATAATCCTTGAAATGGGAGCAAAATCTTTGCAATGAATTTGCAAAATCCACGAAAGGGTAAAAATTATAAGTAGAAGCTGCTAATACTTATGGTCCTTCAGATTCTAAAAACAAATCTGTTTAATGTAAGTGTTTTGAGCCTTGTTTCTCACTATATAGCTTTGTTTCCTTGGTTTTTATGCGGTGGTTTTGGCTTTATTTTTGAATTATGATTTTTCTCAGCATTAATTGCTTGCCTTTCTGCCTACTTCTAATCAAAATGAAGATGTGCTATATTACTTCATTTCTTACAATAAGTAAAAATAAAATAAATTTAATCAATGCATTTTAATTATTTTAATTTTTTTGAGATTCACACTATGAACATATTTACAAACAAAATATGTATGATATTTTTAAGACAATAATGGTAGATTTTGTATGTATTTCAGTTTGTTCAATGTTTGTGTTTTACCAAAACATGGGAAAATACTTTTTTACTGATATGTTTATATTTTTGGCAATAAAATATTGCTAGATATTTGCTACATTATGAGATAAAATTCACAGATTCATATCATTTTAGCTTTTTTCCTGCTTCCAGCATAGCAGGGCTTTTAGTTTTCAGTTCTTTCTTTGGACATTTTTCCAAATAAAAAACAAACTATTCATAAGTTGTATGTTCTGCCCTCAATAGATAATGCATTTAAATCTCCATGGTAAAAAGATGCTTCAATAAGGTGTTTTAGAATTTGAGGGAATTGTGAACTAATTGTATGTTTTCACATGGATATATATTAATCCATGCATGATGGATAACTTCAGGTTTTTCTTTAACATTAGATAAGCATGAGACCAGCGTGGCACAGCTGTATGTATATGCACAATTGAAGCAATTGCACACTTTATTGGCTGACAATCTTGGCATTTTTTAGCAAAAGACAAAATTTAAAGACCCAACACATTTATGTTTGACTTGTCAAATAAACTTGCGTTGTCACCTGATGGAGCCTTCTAATGGTGAACAACTCTATGACGACCCTGATGTTGGAAACAAAATTCAAGATCCAGAAAACAAAAGGCAGCATGAATCTGAACAAAAGCTGTCAAAAATTACCCACAATGCCTTGGAGAACATTAATGTAATTGGTCAAGGTTTGAAGCACCTCTTCCAGCATCAGCGTAGGAGGTCGTCAGTATCTCCGCATGATATTCAACAAACTCAGGTTGATATGGAACCTGAAACAGAATTGGAAAATCAAAACACCTGTGCTGAAATTGATGGTATCTCTACCCACTCTACAGCTCTGAATAGAGTTCTCCAACAAATCAGAGTGCCACCTAAAATGAAGAGAGGAACAAGTCTTCACAGCAGACGGGGCAAGTCAGATCCTCCGAAAGGAAGTCCTCAAATCAACAGGAAGTCTGTCCAAGATATTAATTCAGGTCGTCCCAGATCCTCATCTACTACTGATGCTCCATCCAATTTATCAATTCTGGAGATGGTCTCTCCTATCTGCTTAGCTGGTGACGATGTTGGATCAGCAGATCGGGTGAGTATAGAAAAAAATTATTTTCCTCATATGATATTTTTTAAGGTATTGCGAAAAAATAGAGGCCTGACCAATTTTTTTTCTTGGCTATCATACTTTAAGGGAGACCAAATAAATTTCATTTTAAATAAAATAATATATTATCAAAACAGCTATGTTTTATTGTATATGTCCTAATTTCTTTTTTTTTGCGTGATTTTCATATATTGTAAGCTGCCTTGAAATCTGGTTTTGAAGGGTAAGCATATACATCTAAATAATAGTACAGCTTGCTGGAGAATGTCAATACTCTTGAGTTGTATTGTTTTTAGAGCTTTTAAAAAAATCTTTGGACAAAGTAGAAGCTTATCATGTAGATTGTTTCAAAAATAATAACATTAACCCCAAAATTGTTGTTTTTCTTTGGATATCCGTTTAAATTCATAAATATATGGATTTGTGTAAAGTAGCCCAACAGTTCTACTATTACATGAAATTGCAATTGTGGAGTTTAATGTGGATCAGTGGATTTCTTAGTGATGAAGCACTGTCTGCAGTTAATGGTTAACAAGCTAAAAGTAATGTCTAATTTGCTATCCTATATTATTTTAATATTCTATCCATGACTTAGGATTTAACCTCATTCTCAAAAATAATATTTAATTTACAGTACTTATATACATTGTCTTTAGAACCCTGACAGAAATATTTCAGACTTGGTCAAAGGAATAAATTATCTTTAATCACTTATGAATGTGTTGTCGTGGCATTTGAATTGAAGGAATTGGCTATTCTGACTCTGCTGCTGAACCTCTCACTGATATTTGATATCACTAAATCCAAACCTAAATCCAAACCTAATCCCGGTCAAGCAAATAATTCTGTTCTTGAGAATATCTACAACAATTTTGAGCATATTCAGAATACATTTTTAAGAGACACGTAGGCACCTCTTAACACTGGCGATGAGTGCATCTGTAGTAACAAACAATACATCTTTCATTTCACCCTCTCTTCTGCAGAACTTTGAAGCCCAGTGAAATACAATCTAATGAGAAAGGCATATTCTGTAATGAACTATCAGTTAAAGTAGACATGGCCACTGCTTTTCCCACTTAAAACCATTAAGTGTAGCTTCATGTGTATGTATGATACTTGTCATATAGTTCTAATCGGTATCTGGCAAGTCTTTACTCTTAAGATTTTATCTTAGTTTTATGAATTTTAATCACATTTACAATACTCTATATAGCTATAACATAAAATTAATTATTAGAATTAATTTGAATGTATTTGGCCAATAAGTTTTCCTTTGTCTCTTGCTTTTGACAGTAATATGCTGTGTATTCAAATATTCTGGATAATTTGCTTTGTATGAAATTTTTACAAGTGGCTTTTCATGTTGCAATTTATAGAGAAAGCATGTATCATGAATTCCTGGTTATAAAAGAAAATAGCTGTGAAGTTAAAAATATTGACAATTATCTGACCTAAGAAGTTTAAGAACTTCAGTTGCTGTTCATTAAATTAATTCTCTTAAGGCTAAAATTACTCTTGAAGATAAAAATGATTGTATTAGTCATTCATCAAGTACTAACATTTGTTATGCACTCTGTTAGGGATACACCCTAGCAGAATGTGCACGGCAGTCAGGCAGGCAAATATGTGAGATAAACGTTTTTGTAGCTTACACTCAGGAAAACAAATACACTGTGCTAGTTAAATAATTTATTCCAGTAAGAGTTTTAGCATAGTCAAACAGTCCATATATCATTCACAAGTTCAGTCTGTCCGGGGATTATTCAGTTGCAAAGTCCAGTGTCGAAAAAGAGGTCAGTAAACTTATAAATATCAGTCCAGTAATATATCTCCTTGCAGTAGAGATATGAAGAAGTCAAACCTCCATTCTTCCTTTGACGTTCAAAAACTCAGCAGCAGGGAACACGCAGTTAGCAAACCAGCAATCCAGCAACAAGCAAGTTCTCTTGCTCCCTCTTATGGCATTTTCACAACCGCACCCAAAATTACATGCTTTGCAGTTTAAAGTGACACACACTTAAACTTACTATCATAGTTTATATATATTATTTTACCCAAACTACGTTAGGTAACCTTGTTATTCCTAACATACTCCCCTTTTGGGTAATATAATAATATATATATATATCTATTTACAACCTTAACCCATAGTCATCACAACTTTCTTTGTGTTTTACTGAACCTTGGGCTTTCGTAAATTGATCAGCAATATTTTCTTCAATCATGCAATATTCCAGTCTTATCAAACCATTTTTTACAGATTGCCTTACATTCAGATATCTAAGATCTGTATGCTTAGATCTCGTTTTCACAGCAATATTTGAAGCCATCCGTATGGCTGCTTGATTGTCCTCATATACTACAATGGAATCATTAATAGTTATTTCCATATCCAATAACTGTTTATACGGAATTAATTCAGTACATAATAAAGATAGACATGAAAATTCGGCTTCCATTGTGGATATACTTATGTGTTGCTGTCTAATTAATCTCCAACCAATCAGTGCTTTTCCTAACAGTATAGCCGTACCTGAAGTTGATTTCCTAGTGTTTATGTCTGTTGCAAAACTTTCATCAGCCTATGCACTTAAAATCAGATCATCTTTTGGCTCCAAATACAATGCATAGTGCATTATTCTTTTAAGATATCTTAAGATACGCTTTGTCGCTTGCCAGTGTTGTTCAGTGGGTTCAGCATTGAATCGTGCCAATTGATTAACGCTATAGGCAATATCTGGCCTTGACCAATTACTAATGTATGATAAACTACCAATTAGCGATTGATAGATAGTCTTATCGAATTTTGGACTTTGAACATCAGTGTGGCCAAATTCCTGACTCATTGGAGTTTTTGCCGGTTTACAAAGTTTCATCTTGTATGTTTTTAGTAATTGATAAATCTTATCCTCTTGAGATATCTTATAGCCACTTTTGGTTTTATTTATTGTTAATCCAAGATACTGTTTTATCTCTCCTAATTGCTTTAATTTTATCCTCTTACCTAATAATGATATTATTTCAGTAGCTTCATTATTAGTTTTTGTAATTAAGGCAATATCATCAGTGAACAACAATAACAATGACACTGTTCCACTTGTCTCTCTCTTAAATAAACATGAATCAGCTAAACCTGCTTTAAACCCTATATTGTTTAACTCCTTAACAATATATTGGTTCCATTCATAACCAGATGGTTTTAATCCATAGAGACTCTTTTAAAGCTTCCAACAGTCATTATTCGTTTTATCATCCTTAATTCCTACAGGTTTCTTCAGGTATATAGTGTGCTGCAATGGTGCATGCAGATAAGCAGTTTCTACATCTAAGTGATTTATAATATAGTTCTTCTTAGCTGCCCACACTAAAGCTGCTCTCAAGGTTGTTGCTTTTAGACTCGGTGCAAATACTTCATCATAATCACATGCAGTTTGATTAAATCCTTGAGCTACCAACCTAGCCTTATGGGTAACAGTCCCATTTTTACCTGTTTTTAATTTAAATATCCATTTACAGCCAATGGACTTTTCACCTGGAGGTAATTTAACATTTTCATAAATTTCCATTTGTTTCAATGAATTTAGTTCCTTCTCAATCACTCGATGCCAATTTTCTTGATCCTTTGCAGGATACATTCTAAGTTCTTCAACAGTAGTTGGAACTTTACTAACTTGGCAAACTACACTTGCTTGGTACCTGTCAGGTGGTCTGGTTTCACGTGTTGAACGTCTAGGTATTACAGGGCTTACAGGTGGACTTTCATGTACTACCTGTTCCTGGTTATCTATTTCTTCCTGTTCACCTATTTCTTCCTGTTCTGGTCCTATGTGCTCTTCCTGTACTTCCTCTTTAATTGTACTTTTCTTATTACTGATATGTTGTTTTGGTCTTTTGTAGGTTTCTATGATTACATCCTAATTTGAATCTTGTTCCAGTTTTTCCCATCCTACATGTTCAAGGAATTGTGCACTAGCACTACAGTAAACTCTAGATGTACCTTTTTCCCAGAATCTGTATGATTTGTGATTAGATTCATAACCTACAAAGAATAACTTTTTAGCCCTATGCTGCCCCTTATGTCTCAGTTGTGTAGGAATATGCACCCATGCTGGTGCTCCAAATGTGTGCATGTAGCTTAGGTCAGGTTTTCTACCATGCCACCGTGTGAATGGTAATTCACCTGTTGTTGAGTTAACAACATTATTCAATGTATGATTACCACACATTATTGCTTCTCCCCACAAAGTTTCAGGTAATCCTGAATCCTACAACATTGTACGAGCCATTGCCTGTATTGTTTGGCCTCGTCTTTCTATAAAGGAATTATGTTGTGGCCTATATGGTGCAGACTTTTTATGTTCAACACCTGCCATCTTCAGTCTATTTTGGAATTTATTATTTATAAATTCCGTACCATTATCAGTTACAAGAGTTACTAGTTTCCTTTTAGTTTTTCTTTCTGCAAACTTCAACCAATCAAAGAAATACTGATATGTTTCCGTTTTACTCTTCATTAAATAACAGAAACCATATCTGGAATAATGATCCATTATGCTTAATATATAACGAGCACCTCCCACACTTGGTTTTTTAGGACCTATAATATCAGCAAATACGACCTCTAGAGGCTCTTTAGTTTTAAATCCATTAATTCTATTTGCTGGTATTACCTTGCTTTTTTCTTGACTGCAAGCATTGCAGTGCAAATACTTACTGCAAGGCTTCAGTTTTATTTGTTTAGACAGTTCAACCGTTTGCTTGAGCATTTTAAAATTTATATGCCCTAAACGCCTGTGANCTCCCCTAAAGGTAACTACATAACCTAGTTTAACCAAAACTCTAACTGAAAGCAAATTAAACTTAAGTTGTGGTACATATAACACTTTTACATTTTCTTTTATGCAAGAACAATGTGCAATACCTTCACCTTTTGCTTTCATTTTCCGGCCATTAGCTAACGATATTGTTGTGAACTCGTGGACATCTTAACAAATCTTTTCTTATCTTTCGTTATGCAGTGCGATGCTCCACTATCTACAACTCAT